>LR751855.1:118323-129608 GCA_902729485.2 Mus minutoides
GGGGGGTTAAAGGAATTCAGGAAGTCAAGCAAGCAAAAGGTAGGAAGACCTTCTGACACACAGAATATTCTTATTTATAAGAAGGATGTAAAAATTATGAAGAAGTATGTGTGTGTGTGTGTGTGTGTGTGTGTGTGTGTTTGTGTGTGATGTTTGTTTTTTAATCAGTGCTGTTCTTATGGTAACAATATGTTACACATTTTTTGATCCTTCTCTGCTACTTGGCCAAATAGAAACTTCTTCCCCAACCAAGAAAAATTTATTGCCGCCGAACCAGAATTTCTATGAAACTTGATGAGTAGCTCTGCCTGTAGTCTTTTTCAGAATTCATTCAACCATTTTAAATTAAATATATGAAATTAAATGTGTATAATATATACAAAATACAATTAATTTAAAAGCATAATATTGGTGCTATGGGGACAGCTCAGTATTTAAGAGCACTGGCTGCTCTTGCACATGATTTAGATTTGTTTCCCAGCACTCACACTGATCAGCTATCACCTAACCACCTGTAGCCCTAGAACCAGAAATTCAGTGCCTTCTTCTGGACACTATAGCTACTTGAACAGACTTGATATGTGTGCATGCACACAACCACAGTCGCACACACAAATGATAACAAATTTTTACATATATATTTCATTATATATTTGCTATAGCATATGCCACAGTAATATAAAAATTGTATTTTGGATTTGAGTTGGAAAATCTTTTAGATTTAGATAAACTTCTTACCAGTAAACCCAGTTGTATTAATCAGTTTTGAAATATAGTTGGAAATCCTCTAGCGAGAAGTTGAAGCTACCATTCTGAAGATACTACTTCATAATAGATAAAGAATATAAGAACAGAAAGCTAGCACTGGTGAGTCTGGGAGAGTGGGAGAACAAGTCCCTGTGATATGTAAATGGGTCTTCAGTCACTCTTCTTTGAAGGAGTGATTATTTATTTAAGGCAGTAAATGAAAGAATGCCTTTGCTCATGCTGCCAGCTGCATCATTTTAAAAAATGTTTCATCTAACTCCTCTGGAGAGACTAAAGTTTTATGTCATGATCTCTAAGACTGTCCCCCATTTTAGCGGGAAAAAAAAGATGTTGTCTTTCTCAATCAAAATGGGCTCAAAACCAGCCCCTGCAGGCCTGGCAGGCTGAATCTTACAAAATCCCTCTTCCAACACTTCTGGGTATTTGTTAACAGGTTAGACAGTTGTCACCTGCTTCAGACTGTGCTCTTCTGAAGCCCAAGAATGACTTCATTTCAGAAGACACCAGGATTAATTTCTGCTTGACACACACAGCAGACACTAAGGAAATGAAAACAGGTTCATGTGGCCCTTTTTGTCACTACATGACAAGTCTGCTTAGCATGTAAATTGTTAGTGAGGGGCAGATGGTGGTACTATTGAGAGTACACTATTTCAGCACTTGGGTTTTGACTATATTCTAGTGTCAGGAATTGAGAAGGGACTGAAAATGCAGAAATGAGAACCTGTGTCCTTATTCTAGTGTGATAAACAGAGGAATTGTAGCCTCTGTTCCCTGTTTGAATCTTAGGGAAACGGCCTGTATGGAAACAAGTCTTCTATAATTAGCAATCTAGTCATGTGTTTTTAAAAACTAGCATGATAGTAATAAAGTGTGATTTAAAGAAAATATTATTTCTGGTCTGAAGAAATAGTTCAACAAATGGTGCCACATGCTGCCAATCTGTGTTCAGCTCCATCAGATCACCTGGTAGAAAGAAAGAATTGACTGCCTCAAGTTGTTCTCTGACTTGCCCATGTGTACCCTGGCTCTAGGATTAAGCATTCAGGAAATACTTTCAATATCCACATTCATTCTGCCATTCAAAAGTTCTTTTAGATCATGCTGATGTATTCATTTACGACATCTAAGTTTCCAAGATAAAAGATATTTTTAATTTTTCACTAATATTTATTATATGGTGTGTGTGTGTGTGTGTGTGTGTGTGTGTGTGTGCACATGAAGCATGATACATGGAAATTAGAGGACAATGAACCTGGGTGTCATTTATCCTACCTAGTGTGTCTCTGAGATTTAACTCAGGTCATCAGACTGAGAGCAGACAGACTCCTTTACCTTCTGGACCATCTTTTCAGCCTGATTTTTAACTGTTTTTTGTTTGTTTGTTTGTTTGTTTGAATGCTGAGATTAGAGGTGGACTCCCAGAGATCTGGTTATTGCAGTGTTGGAAATTTAATCCACAATGTTATGAATGATAGGCAAGCTTTCTCCAACTGAACTATACCTCCAGACATGAGGCAAAAGGTTTAACATCTCAGTTTTACCAGAAGTTTAACCAGAAGAAGTCAGACACATGTATTTAACACACAGGAAAAGTATTTTGTAACTCTTCTTATTTCAAGAACTTGATAGATTAGTGGATTAATATAGTGAACCATGTTTGTTGAAGACAATTTTCAAGTTACTGAATTGCATAAAGAAGTAACTAATTGCTTGCAGTCTCCAAAAAGGAAAGTCTCTGTGAAACATCTTACTAGAAGGAAGTCAGGGAACACAGGGGATTTGGGAACACCTTAGAGAGTTACATGTTGGGTTACATTGTTCCTCTAGTTTCATTTATGTGAAGTCCATGAGTTTTCTCTGTTTATCTGAAAATGTTCATTTCCTTCTCTTTTTTCTTTGTGTGTGTGTTGGTCTGTGTGGACCTGGAGGCTGGAACAAAGCCGAGGTTCCTCAGGATGTTGCCCGCATTGTTTTTTGAGACTACTTTGGCTATCTCTGGAACACAGCCTCTTTGTGCTTTCAGAAAACACTTCCCAGAAGATGTCACCTTCTTAATTAAAGCTAATTTCTTAGCTCCGGCTAGCCAGCATCAATTGGCACAGTAATGCAGTTTTCGCTTTAGTAGTTCTGGTATCTTGTTAATAACAGCTGATTCTTCAGCCCCAGCTAACCAGAACCACAGAGTCTTCACAATCAAAATAGCAATGACCCTGAAAAGAATCTTTAATCTTCCCTCTGAAATTTCACAAGCCAGGCCTCCAACTTCTGCACTGTTCTCAACATTATTTTCCAAGCTCCTACACAACATCCCAAAGAGGTCTTAACACTGAATAGATCTTCCAGCCCAAAGTTCCAAAGTCCTTCCACAGTCCTCCCCAAAACATGGTCAGGTTGTCACAGGAATACCCCACTATGCTGGTACCAATTTCTGTATTAGTCAGGGTTCTCTAGAGTCACAGAAATTATGGGTAGTCTCTATATAGTAAAGGAATTTATTGATGACTTACAGTCTGCAGTCCAATTCCCAACAATGGTCGGTAGCAGCTGTGAATGGAAGTCCAAGCATCTAGCAGTTGCTCTGTCTCACATGGCAAGCAGGCGAAGGAGAGAGGGGGAGAGAGAGAGAGAGAGAGAGAGAGAGAGAGAGAGAGAGAGAGAGAGAGAGAGAGAGAGAAACTTCCTTCTTCCAATGTCTTTATATGGTCTCCAGAAGATGGTGTAGCCCAGATTAAAGTGCTATTGCATGGGAGAATAAATTTAGAAAATCTGAAAAAAATTAGGTCAGGAACAATATTTGACTCTTGTTCACTTTATAGAATCCATCAGTCAGTCTCTATTTCTATCCAACAGAGACTTATTTCACTATGGTTTCAGATTAAATCATCCTGTTTATCATCTATATCTTGCTCAGGAATCACCAGCTATAGGTAGTAACAGAAAGATGCTGGAACATGGCTGCTTGTAGAAGGCTTGCTTTGCATACTTAAATTACTGGGTTCCATCTCAAGCACCCCATGAGCTAGATATAGATGTAAATGCCTACAACCCCAGCACTTGTGAGGAAGAGGCAAAAGAATTAGGAGTTCAAGGCTGACTTTAACTCTTTGTAAGTTTCAGGCAGCTTGTGGTAAATGAAAGCCTGGTGTAGGAATGGAGGAGTACTTTGATCACTATTGACTTCTCATTCACAGTAAATATTTATCATCATCATTATCATTACTGTTAATATTATTATAAAATCTCATAGATTTTTATAATGAATTTTGATCATATATACTCAACACTAACTTATCCATGATAACTGGATCTCCTCTACATATTTTCCTCTGGATTTCATGTCCTCTTCATCATTACTGTTGTTATTAATTCCATGAGTCTAATTCATGTGTATGGGGCCATCATCTGGGGAAAGGGGCAACTCACCCATAGCCAAATCTCTAAAGAAAACATTCCACTGTTGACTGATCATTTTGGCTTGGTCTTAAGCATTAAACCCAAGGTACTGTGACTTTATGTGTTCAGAAGTCATATCATGTCCTGAAAAGAGCATTTCAAAGCAATTCCTCCATTTATATCTTACTTTCCCCCCCTTCTTGCCTGTTAATGGAATGAACCAGCTTACAGGAAAAAAAAAAAAAAAAGAATCCTTCCTTGACCTGAGATGGACCTCACTTTTGGTGAGGTTTATTAACTGTTGCTGTACTTCACTAACAAGAAAAAGGGGACCTGACAATTCAACCTTAGCATATCCAACTCTAAGAACTAGAAGAGAATATCAGCTGTTAATTCACATCATCTCTGTGGCAATGAGCAATTTCCTTATTCTCTCCAAACCATAATCTTCTTATCTCTAGAATTGGCAAAATTTTGACTGCTTCCCAGATTCAGTAGAAGATCAAATGTAAGGGTGTGAGCACAGATAGATTCCAGGAATGGGAGTATGCTTGAGACTGGAATGAGGGCAAGCTTGAGCAAACAGCATCCTCTCTTCCTCAAATGTTTTGCTAATTGTTTTCATTCACTTGACCTTGTATGTTGGGAAAGGATGTCCTCACTCCTGTGGCTGTGGCCTCTCACTTCACTGTCTCTTCATTCCTGGGTATATGTCTGCACTGCTCTAGTACTTTTTAAGGCTTGTTATAAAAATAAAACTTCTGTATCTTCCCCCCCCCCCTTTGGGAACTGGATGATCTAAGAAGTGACAGAAGCCTTTGATTGACATTAACTATTTTACACAACATATTTGCCCCCAACATGGGACAAAAATTCACTTTTAACATAACTAATTTTAGGTTCCCAAATAAAAAATATACCTGTCCCTTTAGACTAGGAAGGTCAGGGAATGGTTTCTTAGTAAGTAAAATTTTTTCCTTCAGACAGCATGGAGTGGGGTATGATTCCAAAAGGTAATTTCTGGGGTTGAAAAAAGAGCTAAAAATTACAGCTATGCCCCCCTCCCCCATATGATTGCTCATCAAATGGAAAAGCCCATGAGCAACAAACTGAGGGAATTCCTAGGCACTTCCAAAGTGTTGCTTTCTGCTGCCCCAGAGATGCAACCTGGATGCTAATAGCCTCTGCTACTCAATAAAGCAGGCAATATCCTGCTGCCCTGAAAGCAGAGAGCAAGGCTGCATGCCTCCAACAATCAGAAAGTTATAAAAGTAAGATAAATTAAGATCTTAAGGCTACTGTGAGCTACAGTCTCTATAATACACATGGGCTTCCACAGAAAAACTGGGACTGCTTAGCCTAGCACATCACACATACATGATGGTTTGACAATATGCTTATACAGGAAATAGAAGGGAATTGGAATGAAGTTGAATATACAGAAGGATATTTAATTATTATAAAGAGAAAGGGGATATAGGCATATTTATACACAGATATTCATCTCTAAAGAAAGGAGAAAGAAATGAGAATTGATATAAATGTTTTCAAGGGTAAAAATAAATAAATAAATAAACACAGGCATTTGGTTTCAATACTTGGATAACAAAGGCAGGGACAGATTGAATTGTCAAAAGTTCTAGGCCATCTTAAACTTCAGAACAGATCCATTTATTCTATTTATACCCATGCTATACAGAGAAATCCTATCTCAATGAATTATAATAACTGTTTTAAATCATTTTAATTGTTTTAAATTGTTTTAATTATCAAAGTGAAAGTTGTTACAAGTTTTGTGTTCATTCATTTATTGAAAATCATCTATGACAAAATTCAAATAGAGGAGACCTATATACAAAAGGGGGCTGCTAGAGTGAAACAATATATACTTTTAATGACTTCAAATTGCTGGACCAAAGACATGATCTTTTGGGAAAAAACAGGTCTGCATTTGTGGTAACAGCATATTTAAAATAAGTGCTGGACTCCTTCCAAATTAATAAAGTTTAGATATGACAAAGGAAGAGTACCTGAAGATCTTATTTGTAGACAGGAAGAAAAAATTCAAGAACCAAACAGGATAGGTAACATGGTTTGCTAATCTCTCTATATGGGAACAGCCCTTAACTGGCTCAGACATAAAAGATTCTCTAGCCAGGACTTCACTTATGGATAACCAGTAAATCTTGTTAGGTGTAAAGTCCTTAAGATTCATCATGCCATCCTTTCATAGAGCATAAATGGAGATTTATATTACAGTTTGTTTATATGGTCAAACTAACTAAAAAGGAAAATCTTCAAATATTGTCACGAATTTTAAGATTAGTTCTGTTATAACATATATATGTTTCAACTCTTAGATAGGCAGTAAGCCTACAACTTACTGAAAAATACAAGGTTTAATCCCAATTCTTTTAGTAGCTGCTATAAAAACATTAACATTAGCTGGGTGATGGTGGCACACGCGTTTAATCCCAGCACTTGGGAGGCAGAGGCAGGCAGATTTCTGAGTTTGAGGCCAGCCTGGTCTACAAAGTGAGTTCCAGTACAACCAGGGCTATACAGAAAAACTCTGTCTCTAAAAACAAAAACAAACAAACAAACAAAAAAAACCTTAACATTAATAAAATAACCTATGTTAATAATCAAACTCATAGTCATGTCTGATATTAGTCAAGATCATCATGTATATCCTACATTGCACAGATAATACATAGCTAGAGATAGGTAGTGTTTGCTTATTCAGATATTCTATAAATAGTCTTCAAAAACATCAGAGATCCACAAAATATGGCATTTAAGATCATTACATTACTAATAACTATTTTGAGTATGAGATATATCGGCTCTTGACAATACCTCCTTTCCACCTCAAAGAAGATGATGAACAGCAATAAGTACTAGATAGAGTTATTTCAATTATTGCACACTAGCCAGTGGCTGGGGCGAGGTTGCAGGGGAGTCTTAGTTTCATGTACAGACAAAATGCTGTCCAAAAAGGACAAATCAGTGCTGCATAGTCAACTGCTAAGTGCTGACAAGACAGGATAAGATAGTACTTCATAATTCCAGGTTCTCTTAAGGTCTGTCAGATATTCTAGAACACAAGACTCAAGATAGATTCCTCAATATTATAAAGAATATTGGGCACTGTATACCCAAATAATATTTATTCCTTCTCAAGACTCTGATGAGATAAAGAGTAGATAATTAATTTCACATTTAAACAAAGTTGTTTTACGTGTGAATGTTCTAGACAGAAGAAGATATTTTTAGGTTAGTAATACAATTAGGATAGAAAATTATTTAGAAATGAAACTCTGAATTGTTCAAGATAGGATAAATGATAAAATACTTCATCTAAATTGCTAACTGTAAACAGACTGAACATTTAAATATATGGCATACCTTATCGTTTTCATAAATTTTATAAGTATATTCAATTTATATCTGAAAGTAAAAAAGACCCGTTTATTGAATTGAAAAGGAGATTTGTGGAGGTTTGGTATTTTGCCCTGTATTATTGCGTTAAGTATTAGCTCGAAGGCCTTGTGACTCCCAGCAATGAGAGAATCTTTACAAACATTGTATCTTCCGCGTTCATTTGGAATCTTAAAATCATGGCCATAAAGGCTGAACAACTAGAATTAAAATCAACCTAAACAGAACATGACAAATTATATTATGGGATTATTGGCAAGAAAATAAGCATAATAACATAGAGAATAGATATCTGCCAACTCTTTTGCTATTTAAGACTCATAATAACAATGAAAGTGATATGTCTTTTATTCTGGAATGGAATGATCTAAGCACAAATAGAAACCATTTATTGTATTTATATATTTTGCAAAACATTTGGAAAGTTTGATCATTATTTTTCATTGAATTCTTATCATTATCTGATCTTTCCCAGTTGACAGTATTTATGTTCCTAGAACATTCTGAAGAATTGTGTAAGTTTCCTGGATATAATTGGATATTAAGTTCTTTATAATGCACACTCCTTAATGAGCTTCCTTTTTGCATGCCCTTCTCTCTCCTGCCTCTTCTCTCCTTCCTCTTCTCTCCTTCCTCTTCTCTCCTTCCTCTTCTCTCCTTCCTCTTCTCTCCTTCCTCTGTTTACTTCTTTCTTAAACATGATATCTATGGGTGGTATCTATATAAATGTCTGAGTACTGTGCCAATATCATAAAGGTGTGGTCATTGTGATCCTCCCCACATGCTAACCAGTGGTGACCTGTTTACACCTTGACTGCGCTTTGGGTCACCTGCTCAGCATCTCCTATCTGAAGTGTTTAACAGCCTGAAGAGTGAGTGTCTTGCCATTCAGAGAGACTCTGTCACTTTTTCTAAACATTTCTTGTCTCAGCTGAGTGTGTTCTTTTTGCTTTCACATATTGGTTTTAGTGATAAAAATAAAAACTACAAACAAACAAACAAGCCAAAGAACAACAATAAAACAGACCATATATTCAACATTTTTCTTGGACTTCTTCAGAACTAAACAAAACACCATCTAAAGCTCTCCTTCTTATATAATAGAAAAATGTTCAGAGAAACTCTTCTAGCTTCCTTATCACTCTATGGCAATGATTTTTTCCCTCCATTCTCAAACTGCATGATTGTTATTTCTTTCAAGGGAGTTATCAATATCACTTCAGTATTGATATTTGTACTCACCATCCATCTCCAATGATTCTGGAATTCTGAAATACATAATAGATTTGTCTCTAACATTCTGCTCAATCCCTTCAGATCCATCATGCAGAAAGCCTTAATTATCTGTATTTTTTTCTATTTGTGTACATGTGAGTTAAGGTTGATGGGATGTATATGTACATGGGTATATAAATATACATGTACTTGTGGGTATAAATTTCTATGTTTATGTGTGTAGAGGCCATATGTGAGCTTTCAACTTGGTGAGGAACTTTGTGGTTTTGCAGACTTGTTCTGTTTTCTTTTGTTCCTCTCTGCTTTCTGAAAGTGTAATTACTCATCCTCCTGCTCTAATGCATTCCCTAACAGTTGCATGTCTTACTCACAATGATGTACTCCATTTCCTGGGAATTTTAAGCCAAAATAACCCTTTAGCTTTCTTGAGTTGCTTTTGTCAGGGAACTTTCATAGGAAAGTAACTAATAACAAGGAGCTGTTATTCTGTATATTAGAAGTTAAGATCCTTACATATATTTCATATTAGAGCATGACTTGGCAAGTATATTTTCTTTCTTGTGAGCTGTCTTATTACTTATAAGTTTAAAAGTTTAATAAAGCCACATTTATATGTTTTCCCTTGAACATTATGATACTGTAACAGATATTAGTAACATGATATCAGTAAATATAAGAGTTTAATATGATTCTTTTACACTTAATTCTTTAATATATTTTGGGTTATTAAGTTTTGTATGATAGCCTGATTTGACTCCCGTGATCTGTTATCATTTATTCAAAAGACTGTTTGGCCTATCAAATTGATTTTAAAATTCTACAAATGACAATTAACTGAATAAAAGGATATATTTGGGCTGAAAAGTTGGCTCATTGGTTAAGGGTATGTACATCTCTTACAAATACATGAATTTAGCTTCCCTCACACATAAAGTCAGTTCACAAACATCTGTATCACTAGCTTCAGAGGAATCTTATTGGATCCAGTTGGTCAGTAAAAGTGGGAACTGCAAACATGGTAGTGAGGCTGATTATACAAAAGGCAGAAAGAAGATGGAAGAGACAAGATGGAAGGGCTGCTGTTGAATACCATGTCAGTGAGCAAGTATATTTTCTCAGTGTCTTTAAAATGCAAGTAACACAAAGCATGACCAATTCCAGGAAGATAAATATGAACACAAATCCTTACTCAGTAAGTTTATTGTACACATTATCTATGTTTGACTAAGAGCATTTTTCAGGGCCTAGGACAGTCTTTCAAGGACCTATTCATAAGCAGAAGAACTTGCCAGGGTGGAATGCATATCTTATTTAAAAACAAAGTTAGATGTTGACAGACTCATTCATGATTAATAACAAGAACATAGGTATATTCATGTGAATTCAGGTGCACATGGTGTGCAGAAGCAGTTGGCAGATAACCTGGTGCTGTATTTACAAGCACTCTCAAGGTATTAAGCATGGTATGTAAAATTAAAGTTTGCAGGACTAGAAGATACTCTTAATTACTGAGCCATCTGACCATCCAATTAATAATGTTTCTTTAATAAAACTCCCCTTATTATACAATCTATATGCTTTCATATACGTTTTTGAACTGATTGAGAAAAACTGAAAGAAATTGCACATAATCTGCAAAACATTATGGAAGGCATTCTGTCTTTACTACTTCAGGTGACAAAAGTTGATTGTATTGAAAATTATTATTTAGGCATTCAATTTTTCTAAAGGTAGTTTATTTTAGCAGTCTGTAAGATGACATTGTTTGGTTCTATTTTGATGACATGTTTAGTGGATTTGTTCACTGTCATAATATAGAGACAGAAATCGTTGGTGTATAAGAAAAAGAGATCATGTGATACTATAAACCTCAGTTAATATTTGTAAATCAAATGTTCTAGAATTTTAGCTTTTCTTTCTTTAAAGTTTTCAATATACAAGAACAAACCAGTTTTATACATAGATGATTTTAATTCTTTCTTTCTATTCTGGAGAACTTGAGTTTCTCTTTTTTCCCCTGAATCTAGAAGCAACACTGGGCATATTTGCTGATTCTTAATTATAAAAGTGGAAAGCTTTCAATCTTTCAATGCTACACATTGTGATAGCTATATGTTATTCCATAAATATCTTTGATCATGTTAAGCAAGGTTCATTTTATTTCTACTTCATTTTTATTATCATTTTATTAATTATTTAATTGACATTCCAAATGCTGCTCCCTTCCTGGACCTCTCTCCATAAATTCTTCATCCTATTCTCCCTCCCTCTTGCTTCTGAGAGAGTGCTTCTCCATCTATACACCCTCTCCCACCTCACCCCACTAGCATCACCCTTCCCGAGAGCATCAGCGCATCAAATTTCTATAGGATTAAGCAAATCCTTAGCCACTGAAACCAAACCAAGCAGTCTTCTGTTATGTGTGTGTGTGTGTGTGTGTGTGT
>LR752638.1:0-35361 GCA_902729485.2 Mus minutoides
CAACAATGGTTCAGTAGTAGCTGTGAATGGAAGTCCAAGGATCTAGCAGTTACTCAGTCCCACACGGTGAACAGGCGAAGGAGCGAGTGCCAGTCTCCCTTCTTCCAGTGTCCTTATATAGTCTCCAGCAGAAGGTGTAACCCAGATTAAAGGTGTGTGCCATCACACCTTTAATCCTAGGAGATCTTGAGCTCGGGGAATCTCTGTCTTAATCTCACACCTTTAATCCTAGATAATCTTGAGCTCGGAGAACTCTCTGTCCTAATCTTCTGGAATCCATAGCCGGTATGCTATCAAGACCTCCATACCAAGATCCAGATCAGAGACTTCTATATCCAAGCCTCCAGGTTAGGGTCACTGGTGAGCCTTCCAAATCTGGATTGTAGCTCATTCCAAATATAGTCAAGTTGACAACCAGGAATAGCCACTACACAATGTCATTGGACACTGCTTGGATGCCTGGGCCGCCTGGGGGAAGCCTCAACAGCTGAAAACTGATAATGGTCCAGCCTATACAGTGCACTCGTTTGAATCTTTCTGTAAGCAAATGGATGTCACCTGCAGTCATGGGCTGCCATATAACCCGCAGGGCCAAGGCATTGTGGAGCGAGCCCATTGCACGTTGAAGGAGTGCTTACAAAAACAAAAAGGGGGAATAGGCCAAGGCTGTACCCCCAAAGAGAGAATATCTTTAGCATTATTTACTTTAAAATTTTAAAATTTGGATGTGCATGGTCAATCAGCGGCTGACAGACATAGTGCAGGGTGTGCACCCCCTCCAGAACAAGTTAAATGGAAAGATATCTTGACAGGTCTGTGGCGAGGACCAGATCCCATGCTGACATGGGCACGAGGTTCAGTTTGTGTTTTCCCACAGGATCAACAAGACCCAGTGTGGGTGCCTGAATGGCTGGTGAGGAAAGTGAAGAATGAAGATGGCCCTGGTGACCTTGATCGGATTGTTGAGTCTGATGAGCCTACGACTAATCATTATGGTACCAAAATGGGGGATCTTGTCCCTATGGCTGATGATAACAATGAGTGAAACCATTCAGCTGTGGGCAGTAGCTAGAACCTGGCCCATACCAATGCCAGTACATAGTAATTCGTCGGGGCTACCGACTTTCTTTTCTACTTCTTGTTCTCGAGGATTGCCATGTATTATGCCTCATAATGATCCTCCTCAAGTATATTCAGCTACGAATTTTACCCTTAATGGTACTCTTTGTTTTTCCTTGAAGTCCGGAAAGGTTCCTTGCATTTGGCTAAAACAGACACTATTGGCTAATTGGGTGGATCCCATAGGGAGCAACCCTCGTGGCAGTGGACTTCTTGCTTCTTTTCTTGCCTGGATTGCTTTTGGAGCTATGGATCGGAGTGAGCGCACTCCAACTAATACCTCTGTACCTCTTAATATTACTACCTTGATTATGATTAATAATGGTACAGTGCCCTTTGCGGAAAATTCTCTTAGTCTTTCCAATTCTACTTCTCGCAAAGTGCTTCTGTCTTGTCCACCTGAGCAAGAATTTCTTCTGGAGCATACCCCATGCCAAAGTAAAAGACCTAACAGTAAGGAAATTATTCCAGGATTTGAGTTTTCCTCCCCTTTAAAGGGGACACAATTTAATTATTCGAGCAATCATACAGGGAAACGAAATGTTTGACCTTGGTACCAATGGCTGTTATCTAATAGGTGAGGAGCTTTTACTTCTCTTACACCCTTTGCTCAGCTATTAGGAGAATCCTTTGAGTTATTCAACATATCAGCCCTTCGTAATACGGGCAGTGAAGTGAACTTAACAAACATACGTTATAATAATCGGTTGTCTGATTATTCTTATGATGCTGCCCCTGTATGTGTCAAACCACCATTTTTCTTTCTTATTACTCACAAGCCTAAGGATTCCGTTTTAGCCTGTAATTCATCTACTGTCACGTGCTATTTGGCAGAATGTTGGGCTGGAAGTAATGATACAGCCCTGTTGGTGAAATTACCCACTTTTGTACCTGCTCCAGTAGAGGCCAATCCCGAGTATTTACCTATTTTGAACTTATTACAAGAAAAGAGAGATTTTGGAATTACTGCGGCCATTGTATCTGCAATAGTTATTTTAGCAGCTGCTGCTACTACAGCAGCTATTGCCATGACCAACCAAGTTCAAATGGCAGATACCATTAATAGTGTTGTAGAGGAAACAGCCTCAGCCTTGATTGTTCAGGAAGATTTTAATGCTCATGTGTCTTCTGGATTATTGTTAGTAAATCAAAAGGTTGATCTGGTACAGGATAGTGTGGAAAAACTGTTTAAACTTATGCAGATATCTTGTGTTTCTTCCCTTAAAGGATTGTGTGTAACCCCTCTGAAACCTAATTTTAATCGGTCTTTTGAACAGAGACACCTCCTTTCAGAGTTCCTTAAAGGCACTTGGTCAATGAGAGCAGAACTGTCAAAAAATTTGGCTTCTCAAGTTATCACTTTGAATGGCACCAAACTTGACCCAATTACTCTAAAAGGTTTTGCAAATTGGGTTACTAATGCCTTCTCCTTTATTAAGGAGTGGGCAGGAATGTTGGCCTGGGGAGCAATAGTTTTTGTGGGATTTATATTTTGTCTGTGGCTTTTGTGCCGTATGAATCGAGAACAAGCACGTCATAAGGCCGTGGTGTATCAGGCTTTGGCAGCCATTGAGGATGGTGCCTCCCCTGGAATTTGGCTGGCATCCTTGAAGGATTAATAGATTGCCAATAAAAATTGCTTAACCTCTTGCTTTAGTCTATTATATGAAAGTTGCTTATTTCCAGCTTTGATAAGTTGCAGCAGAACCCTAGGTTTGTTGTCACTATGGTGATCTTCGTTCAAAGGGACGCATCTATGATCAAGAAATTGTTGGCTCAGAGACTACAAGCACTGCCCCATCTGGGAACTGGGTGGGCATAGGAGCTTTAGCCTTAGGCCTGATCCTGGTTTCCATTGGTTGCCTGTGGTGTCTCTGCAAAAGGACGCAGGTTTATAGAGAAAGAGATCTTGTCATGTTGACTGAAGCCACTATTGCCATGGATATTGGCCAGTCCCCCATGTTTGGCTTGCTGCAGTTAAGCAGTGATGATTGCCTTCTTGAGTGTGCTTTTCTCCTATCAGCATTGAGTGCTGAGGTCCCAACGGTGAAGGTTCAGGCAGGCTATTGCCTAAAACAGGGGAAAAGCTGACAGGGGATACCAGCTTACCCTGGGCCTTAGTAGGCTTCTGCTGCATGAGTACTCAGTGACGGGCTTGATGGCCTGGTCTAGAAAATTACGTTGACCGAAAGCACATTTCTTGCTGTAGATCTGGTTGCCACTTGCTCATATAAAATAAAAAAGGGGTAGCTGTGGGGAGCCCAGCTGCCACTCCTTAAAGATGGCGCTGACTGCCTCAGCCTTATCAGCCTTATCAGACTTACTGGCATAAATAACTCCTAAGTTGGCATTAGGCTGTGTCGACAGTGATTTGATCCTAAGCCCGAGATTGCCTGGCATATGAACAGAAGCCACGTGGCATTCTGTGAGTGGCCAGGATAGGGTTTATTTGGCTGCTTCCGGTGGGGTTCTGGGCCTTTCCACCATTCTGTAATTGCATGCAACAAGTATTCCTGAGTAAACCGTCTTGAGAAGGAACCTGGTTGTCCTGTGCTTTATTCCTGCTGGTCGGGGTGAGCTCCAGACAGTCTTAGCTCTAAAAAAAGCTTTGCAATTTTATAAGGTCCCATTTGTCAATTCTTGATCTGACCGCACAGGCCATTGCTGTTCTGTTTAGGAATCTTTCCCCTGTGCCCATATCTTCGATGGTTTTCCCCACTTTCTCCTCTATAAATTTCAGTGTCTTTGGCTTTATGTGGAGGTCTTTGATCCACTTAGACTTAAGCTTTGTAAAAGGAGATAAGAATTGATCAATTCGCATTCTTCTACATGATAACAGCCAGTTGTACCAGCACCATTTTTGAAAATGCTGTTCTTTTTCCACTGGATAGTTTTAGCTCCCTTGTCAAAGATCAAGTGACCATAGGTGTGTGGATTCATTTCTGGGTCTTCAATTCTATTCCATTGATCTATCTGTCTGTTGCTGTACAAGTACCATGCAGTTTTTATCACAATTGCTCTGTAGTACAGCTTAATGTTAGGAATGGTGATTCCCCCAGAGGGTCTTTTATTGTTGAGAATAGTTTTTGCTATCCTAGGTTTTTAATTATTCCAGATGAATTTGCAAATTGCCCTTTCTATCTCAGTGAAGAATTGAGTTGGAATTTTGATGGGGATTGCATTGAATAGGAAGATGGTTTTCGGCGGGATAGCCATTTTGACTATATTAATCCTGCCAATCCATGAGCATGGGAGGTCTTTCCATCTTCTAAGATCTGCTTCAATTTCTTTCTTCAGAGACTGGAAGTTCTTGTCATACAGATATTTCACTTCCTTAGTTAGAGTCACACCAAGGTATTTTATAGTATTTGTGACTATTGTGAAGGGTGTTGTTTCCGTAATTTCTTTCTAAGCCCTCTTATCCTTTGTGTAGAGAAAGGCCATTGATTTGTTTGAGTTAATTTTATATCCAGCTACTGCACTGAAGCTGTTTATCAGGTTTAGGAGTTCTTTGGTGGAATTTTTGGGGTCCTGAATATATACTATCACATCATCTGCAAACCATGATATTTTAAGTTCTTCCTTTCCAATTTGTATCCACTTGATCTCCTTTTGTTGTCGAATTGCTCTGGCTAGGACTTCAAGTACTTTATTGAATAGGTAGGGAGAAAGTGGGCAGCCTTGTCTAGTCCCTGATTTTAATGGGATTGCTTCCAGCTTCTCTCCATTCACTTTGATATTGGCTACTGGTTTGCTGTATATTGCTTTTTATTATGTTTAGGTATGGGCCTTGAATTCCTGATCTTTCCAAGCCTTTTATCATGAAAGGTTGTCTGATTTTGTCAAATGCTTTCTCAGCATCTAAGGAGATGATCATGTGGTTCTTGTCTTTGAGATTGTTTATATAGTGGATTACGTTGATGGATTTCTGTATATTAAACCATCCCTGCATTCCTGGGATGAAGCCTACTTGGTCATGATGGATGATCATCTTGATGCGATCTTGGATGTGGTTTGAGAGGATTTTATTGAGTATTTTGCATCGATATTCATGAGGGAAATTGGTCTGAAGTTCTCTTTCTTTGTTGGATCTTTGTGTGGTTTGATATCAGAGTAATTGTCACTTCATAGAATGAATGGGGTAGAGTACCTTCTGTTTCTATTTTATGGAATAGTTTGAGGAGAGTTGTAATTAGGTCTTCTTTGAAGGTCTGATAGAACTCTGCATTAAACCCATCTGGTCCTGGGCTTTTTTTTTTTTTTTTTTTTTTTTTTTTTTTTTTGTTTTTTTTTTTTTTTTTTTTTTTTTTTTTTGGTTGGGAGACTATTGCTGACTGCTTCTATTTATTTAGGGGAAATGGGACTGTTTAGGTGGTTAATCTGATCCTGGCTTGTCTTTGGTACCTGGTATCTGTCTAGGAAACTGTCCATTTCCTCCAGGTTTTCTAGTTTTGTTGAGTATGGCCTTTTGTAGTAGGATCTGATGATGTTTTGGATTTCCTCAGGTTCTGTTGTTATGTCTCCCTTTTCATTTCTGATTTTGTTAATTAAGATACTGTCCCTGTGCCCTCTAGTGAGTCTGGCTAAGGGTTTATCTATCTTGTTGATTTTCTCAAAGAACCAGCTCCTGGTTTGGTTAATTCTTTGAATAGTTCTTTTTGTTTCTACTTGGAAAGATTTCGGTCTTGTGGTTGATTATTTCCTGCTGTCTACTCCTCTTGGGTGAATTTGCTTCCTTTCTTTCTAGAGCTTCTAGGTGTGCTGTCAAGTTACTAGTGTTTGCTTTCTCTATTTTCTTTTTGGAGGCACTCAGGGCAATGAGTTTTCCTCTTAGGACTGCCTTCATTGTGTCCCATAAGTTTGTGTATGTTGTGGCTTCATTTTCATTAAACTCTAGAAAGCTTTAATTTCTTTCTTTATTTCATCCTTGACTAAGTAATCATTGAGTAGAGTGTTGTTCAGTTTCCATGAGAATGTTCGCTTTCTATTATTTATATTGTTATTGAAGATCAGCCTTAGTCCATGGTGGTCAGATAGGATGCATGGGATAATTTCAATATTTTTGTATCTGTGGAGGCCTGTTTTGTGAACAATTATATGGTCTATTTTGGAAGAGGTACCATGTGGTGCTTAGAAGAAGGTATATCCTTTCGTTTTAGGATAAATTGTTCTGTAGATATCTGTTAAATCCATTTGTTTCATGACTTCTGTTAGTGTCCATGTGTCTCTGTTTATTTTCTGTTTCCAGGATCTGTCCATTGGTGAGAGTGGGGAGTTGAAGTCTCCCACTATTATTGTGTGAGGTGCAATATGTGCTTTGAGCTTCACTACAGTTTCTTTAATGAATGTGGCTGCCCTTGTATTTGGAGCATAGATATTCAGAATTGAAAGTTCATCTTGATTGATTTTACCTTTGATGAGTATGAAGTGCCCCTCCTTGTCTTTTTTTATAACTTTTAGTTGAAAGTCAATTTTATCTGATATTAGAATGGCTACTCCAGATTATTTCTTAGGACCATTTGCTTGGAAAACTGTTTTCCAGCCTTTCACCCTAAGGTAGTGTCTGTCCTTTTCCCTAAGCTGCATTTCCTGTAAGCAGTAAAACGTTGGGTTCTGTTTGTGTAGCCAGTCTATTAGTCTATGTCTTTTTATTGGGGAATTGAGTCCATTGATGTTGAGAGAAATTAATGAAAAGTAGTTGTTGTTTCCTGTTATTTTTGTTGTTAAAGTTGGGATTCTGTTCTTGGGGCTGTCTTCTTTTAGGATTGTTGAAGGATTACTTTTTAGCTTTTTCTACGGTGTAGTTTCTGTCCTTGTTTTGGTTGTTTCCCTTTATTATCCTTTGAAGGGCTGGATTTGTGGAAAGATATTGTGTGAATTTGGTTTTATCATGGAATACTTTGATTTCTCCATCTATGTTAATTGAGAGTTTTGCTGGATATAGTAACCTGGGTTGGCATTTGTGTTCTCTTAGGGTCTGAATAACATCTGTCCAGGATCTTCTGGCTTTCATAGTCTCAGGTGAGAAGTCTGATGTAATTCTGATAGGCCTGCCTTTATATGTTACTTGACCTTTTTCCCTTACTGCTTTTAATATTCTATCTTTATTTCGTGCATTTGTTGTTTTGATAATTATGTGTCTGGAGGAATTTCTTTTCTGGTCCAGTGTATTTGGAGTTTTGTAGGCTTCTTGTATGTTCATGGGCATCTCTTTCTTTAGGTTTGGGAAGTTTTCTTCTATTATTTTGTTGAAGATATTTGCTGGCCCTGTAAGTTGAGTATCTTCTTTTTCATCTACTCCTATTATCCGTAGGTTTGGTCTTCTCATTGTGTCCTTGATTTCCTGGATGTTTTGAGTTAGGATCTTTATGCATTTTGCATTTTTTTGAATGTTGTGCCCATGTTCTCTATGGAATTTTTTGTACCTGAGATTCTCTCTTCCATCTCTTGTATTCTGTTGCTGATGCTCACATCTATGGTTCCTGATTTCTTTCCTAGTGTTTCTATCTCCAAAGTTGTCTCACTTTGGGTTTTCTTTATTATTTCTATTTCCCTTTTTAGGTCCTGGATGGTTTTGTTCAATTCCATTACCTGTTTGGTTGTGTTTTCCTGTAGTTCTTTAAAGGATTTTTGTGTTTCCTCTTAAAGTTCTTTTATCTCTTTAGCAGTGTTCTCCTGCATTTCTTTAAGTGAGTTATTCATGTCCTTCTTCATGTCCTTCTTAATGTCCTCTACCAGCACCATGAGATATGATTTTAAATTTGAGTCTTGCTTTTCGGGTGTGTTGGGGTATCCAGGACTGGCTGAAGTGGGAGTGTTGGGTTCTGATGAAAGTGAGTGGTTTTGGTTTCTGTTATTAAGATTCTTACATTTGCCTTTCGCCATCTGGTAATCTCTAGAGTTGGTTGTTATAGTTGTCTCTGGTTGTTCCTCCTGTGATTCTGTTGGCCTCTGTCAGCAGACTGGTGAGCCTAGCTCTCTCCTGAATCTCAGTGGTCAGAGTAGTCTCAGCAGGAGAGCTCTCCTTTTGCAGGGAAGGTACACAGAGTTTTGGTGTTCAGACCTACCTCTTAGATAAAGTTCTAGACCCTATATAGGGCCTGTCCTAGAAGTTGTGATGCCCCTGCGGTCTGCACACTCACCTGCACAGACTGGTCTCTGTGGGAGCCTTTGCAGTATGTGAGCTGACCTTCACAGACTGGTCTCTGAGCGACCTGGGACCCAATTTGTCTCTCTCACAAGTTCTGGCAGGGAAAGCCCTCCCAGGCTGAGAACTCTCCTTAGGCGGGGAGGGAGCCTGGATGTCTAGAGGCCAAAGCTGCGTGTGTCCCAAAAGGTCTACTGTTCAGCCTTTTGCTCACTCACCCTTTGTAGTCCCTGAGATGACCTGCACAGACTATGATAAAACCAAATTCACACAATATCTTTCCACGAATCTAGCCCTTCAAAGGATAATAAAGGGAAAACACCAACACAAGGACTGAAACTACACCCTAGAAAAACCAAGAAAGTAATCCTTCAAGAAACCTAAAAGAAGACAGCCACAAGAACAAAATAACAAAAATAACAGGAAGCAACAATTACTTTTCTTTAATTTCTCTTAACATCAATGGACTAAGGCTGATCTTCAATAATAACATAAATAAAAGAAAGCCAACATTCATATGGAAGCTGAACAACACTCTATGCAATGATTTCTTGGTCAAGAATGAAATAAAGAAAGAAATTAAAGAATTTTTAGAGTTTAATGAAAATGAAGCCACATCATACCCAAACTTAGGGGACACAATGAAGGCAGTCCTAAGAGGAAAACTCATTGCCCTGAGTGCCTCCAAAAAGAAACTAGAGAGAGCATACACTAGCAGCCTGACAGCACACCTAGAAGCTCTAGAACTACAGGAAGCAAAATCACCCAAGAGGAGTAGACAGCAGGAAATAATCAAACTCAGGGCCGAAATCAACCAAGTAGAAACAAAACAAAACAAAACAAAAAAAACTATTCAAAGAATCAAAGAAACCAGGAGCTGGTTCTTTGAGAAAATCAACAAGTTGGGTAAACCCTTAGTTAGACTAACTAGAGGGCACAGGCACAGTGAATACTAATTAACAAAATCAGAAATGAAAAAGGAGACATAACAACAGAACCTGAGGAAATCCAAAACATCATCAGATCCTACTACAAAAGGATATACCCAACAAAACTAGAAAAACTAGATGAGTCCTGAGCTAAACAAAGAATTCTCAACTGAAGAATGCCAAAGGGCTGAGAAACACCTTAAAAAATGTTTGAAATCCTTAAGCATCAGAGAAATGCAAATCAAAACAACCCTGAGATTCAACCTCACAACAGTCAGAATGGCTAAGATCAAAAATTCAGGTGACAGCAGATGCTGGCGAGGATGTGGAGAAAGAGGAACACTCCTTCATTGCTGGTGGGATTGCAAGCTGGTACAACCACTCTGGAAAACAGTCTGGCAGTTTCTCAGAAAACTGGACATAGTACCACCAAAAGATCCAGCAATACCTCTACTGGGCATATACCCAGAAGATATTCCAACTGGTAACAAGGACAAATGCTCCACTATGTTCATAGCAGCCTTATTTATAATAGCCAGAAGCTGGAAAGAACCCAGATGTCCCTCAAAAGAGGAATCGATACAGAAAATGTGGTACATTTACACAATGGAATACTACTCAGCTATTAAAAACAATGAATTTATGAAATTCTTGGACAAATGGATGTATCTGGAGGATATCATCCTGAGTGAGGTAACCCAATCACAAAAGAAGTCACTTAATATGCACTCACTGATAAGCGGATATTAGCCCAGAAACCTAGAATACCCAAGATACAATTTCAAAAACACAAGAAAATTAAGAAAGACCAACGCATGGATATTTCATTCCTACCTAGGATAGGGATTAAAATATACATGGAAGTAGGTGCAGAGACAAAGTTTGGAGCTAAAATGAAAGGATGGACCATCCAGAGAGTGCCCCACCCGGGTGGTCCATCATATAATCATCCACCAAATGCAGACACTACTGCATATGCCAGCAGGATATTGCTGAAAGGACCCTGATATAGTTGTCTCCTGTGAGGCTTTGACAGTCTCTGCCAAATACAGAAGTGGATGCTCACAATCATCTATAGGGCAGAACACAGGGTTCCCAATGTAGGAACTAGAGAGAGTACCCAAGAGCTGTAGGGGTCTGCAACCCTATAAATGGAACAACAATATGAACTAATCAGAACCCCCAGAGCTCATGTCTCTAGCTGCATATGTATTAGAAGATGGCCCAGTTGCCCATTATTTGGGAAGAAAGGCCCTTGGTCTAACAATGTTTATATGCCCCAGTACAGGGGAATGCCAGGGCCAAGTAGTGAGAGTGGGTGGGTAGGGGAGCAGTTCAGGGGAGGGTATAGGGGACTTATGGGATAACACTTGAAAAGTAAATGAAGAAATTATCTAATAATAAATAAATAAATAAATAAATAAATAAAATATTTAAAAAAATGAAAAACTGGATGAAATGGACAACTTCCTAGACAGATACCAGGTACCAAAGTTAAATCAGGATCAGATTAACAATCTAAACAGGCCCATTTCCCCTAAAGAAATAGAAGCAGTCATCAACAGTATCCCAACAAAAAGAAGCCCAGGACCAGATGAGTTTAGTGCAGAGTTCTATTAGACCTTCAAAGAAGACCTAATTCCAAGTCCACTCAAACTATTCCACAAAATAGAAACAGAAGGTACTTTACCCAATTCATTCTATGAAGTCACAGTTACTCTGATATCTAAACCACACAAAGAACCAACAAAGCAAGAGAACTTCAGACGAAATTCCCTTACAAATATCGCTGCAAAAATACTCAACAAAATCTTTGCAAACTGAATCCAAGAACACATCAAAACAAGCATCTATCATGAACAAGTAGGCTTCATCTCAGGAATGTAAGGATGGTTTAATATATGGAAATCCATCAACATAATCCTCTATATAAACAAACTCAAAGACAAAAACCTGATGATCATCTCCTTAGATGCTGAGAAAGCATTTGACAAATCCAACACCCTTTCATGATAAAAGTCTTGGAAAGATTAGGAATTCAAGGCTCATACCTAAACATAAAAAGCAATATACAGCAAACCAGTAGCCAACATCAAAATAAATGGAGAGAAACTCGAAGCAATCCTACTAAAATGAGGGAGTAGACAAGGCTGCCCACTTTCTCCCTACCTATTCAATATAGTACTTGAAGTCCTAGCCAGAGCAATTCAAAAAGAGGAGATAAAGGGGATTCAAATTGGAAAGGAAGAAGGTAAAATATCACTGTTTGCAGATGATATGATAGTATATATAAGTGACCCCAAAAATTCCACCAGAGAACTCCTAAACCTGATAAACAGCTTCAGTGCAGTAGCTGGATATAAAATTGACTCAAACAAATCAATGTCCTTTCTCTACACAAAGGATAAACAGGCTGAGAAAGAAATTAGGGAAACAACACCCTTCACAATAGTCACAAATAATATAAAATACCTTGGTGTGACTCTAACTAAGGAAGTGAAAGATCTGTTTATGACATAAACTTCAAGTCTCTGAAGAATGAAATTAAAGAAGATCTCAGAAGAGATGGAAAGACCTCCCATGCTCATGGATTGGCAGGATTAATATAGTCAAAATGGCTATCCTGCCAAAACCAATCTACAGATTCAATGCAATCCCCATCAAAATTCCAACTTAATTCTTCACTGAGATAGAAAGGGCAATTTGCAAGTTCATCTGGAATAATAAAAAACCTAGGATAGCAAAAACTGTTCTCAATAATAAAACAACCTCTGGGGGAATCAACATGCCTGACATTAAGCTGTACTACATAGCAATTGTGATAAAAACTGCATGGTACTGGTACAAGGACATACATGTAGATCAATGGAATAGAATTAAAGACCCCGAAATGAATCTACACACCAATGGTCATGTGATCTTTGACAAGGGAGCTAAAACCATCCAGTGGAAAAAATACAGCATTTTCAACAAATGGTGCTGGCACAACTGGTGGTTATCATGTAGAAGAATGCAAATTGATCCATTCTTATCTCCTTGTACAAAGCTCAAGTCTAAGTGGATCAAAGACCTCCACATAAAACCAGAGACACTGAAATTTATAGAGGAGAAAGTGGTGAAAAGCCTTGAAGATATGGGCACTGGGGAAAAATTCCTAAACAGAACAGCAATACCTTGTGTTGTAAGAGATCAAAAATTGACAAATGGGACCTTATAAAATTGCAAAGCTTCTGTTCGGCAAAAGACACTGTCAATTAGACAAACAGGCCACCAACAGATTGGGAAAGCAATTTTGCCAATCCTAAATCTGATAAGGGACTAATTTGCAATATCTACAAAGAGATCAAGAAGCTGGACTCCAGAAAATCAAATAACCCCATTTAAAAATTGGGTACAGAGCTAAACAAAGAATTCTCAATTGAGGAATACCAAATGGCTGAGAAACACCTGAAAAAATGTCCAACACCCTTAATCATCAGAGAAATGCAAATCAACACAACCTTGAGATTCCACCTCATACCAGTCAGAATGGTTAAGATAAAAAATTCAGGTGACAGCAGATGCTGGTGAGGATGTGGAGAAAGATGATTACTCCTCCACTGCTGGTGGGATTGCAAGATGGTACAACCACCCTGGAAGTCAATCTGGCAGTTCTTCACAAAGTTGGACATAGTACTACTGGAGGATCCAGCAATACCTCTCCTGGGCATACACCCAGAAGATGATCCAACTGGTAATAAGAACACATGCTCCACTATGTTCATAGCAGCCTTATTTATAATAGCCAGAAGCTGGAAAGAACCCAGATGTCTCTCAACAGAGGAATGGATACAGAAAATGTGGTATATTTACACAGTGGAGTTCTACTCTGCTATTAAAAAAATGAATTTATGAAATTCTTGGGCAAATGGATGTATCTGGAGGATATCATCCTTAGTGAGGTATCCCAATCACAGAAGAAGTCACTAGATATGCACTCACTGATAAGCGGATATTAGCAAAGAATCTTAGAATACCAAAGATACAATTTGCAAAACACAAGAAAATCAAGAAGGAAGACCAGTGTGTGGATCTTCATTCCTCCTTAGAATAGGGAACAAAATACCCATGAAAGGAGTTACAGAGACAAAGTTTGGAGCTAAGAGGAAAGGATGGACTATCCAGAGACTACCCCACCAGTGGATCCATCCCATAATCAGTCTCCAAACCCAGACACTATTGCATAGGACAGCAAGAGTTTTCTGAAGGGACCCTGATATAACTGTCTGGTATGAGGTTATGCCAGTGCCTGGCAAATACAGAAGTGGATACTCACATTCATATATAGGATGGAACACAGGGCCCCCAATGGAGAATCTAGAGAAAGTACCCCAGGAGCTGAAGGGGTCTGTAACCCTAATGAGGAACAACAATATGAACTGACCAGAACTCCCAGAGCTCGTGACTCTAGCTGCATAAGTAGCAGAAGATGGCCTAGTCGGCCATCACTGGGAAGAGAGGCACCTTATGCAAACTTTATATGCCCCAATACAGGGGAATGCCAGGGCCAAGAATTGGGAGTGTGTGGGTAGAGGAGCAGGGCACGGGTGGTATAGGGAACTTTCAGGTTAGCATTTGAAATGTAAGTTAAGAAAATATCTAAATAAAAAAATGGGGTACAGAGTTAAAAAAAATTCTCAGCTGAGGAATACTGAATGGCTGAGAAACACCTAAAAAATGTACAACATCCTTAATTATCAGGGAAATGAAAATCCAAACAACCCTGATATTCCACCTAACACCAGTCAGAATGGCTAACATCAATAACTCAGGTGACAGCAGATGTTGGCTGTGGTGTCCCTTCTCTCCGCCCCCCCCCCCCCCCCCCCCCCCCCCCCCCCCCCCCCCCCCCCCCCCCCCCCCCCCCCCCCCCCCCCCCCCCCCCCCCCCCCCCCCCCCCCCCCCCCCCCCCCCCCCCCCCCCCCCCCACCGCAGCCAGGTTCTCTATGTCTCCCAGGTCCCCTGGCTCAGCCCAGCTTACTGGCGGCCCACCTACGACCAGCCCACCTGCGCAACCTGCAAGATGTCACAATACTTCAGGGTTCCCGCCAAACTCCAGAACGCCTGAGCAGAAAGAAGACTGGGGGCAGGGCCTTCCCTTCCTTTCCCCCCAAATGCTTGTCCACCATTAAACAGTCGTTCAAAGAAGAAGCAACCATGTAGCCTTGGAAATCTTCTTTCTTCCCCCACTCCCTTAGTTTCATTTCAGCTTCGGGCCAATCCTCCAGGAACTCCGTCCACTGCAGGCAGTGGACCCTAACAGTTGGCGAGGATGTGGAGAAAGAGGAACAGTCCTCCATTGATGGTGGGACTGTAAGCTGGTACAACTACTCTGGAAATCAGTTTGGCGACTCCACAGAAAAATGGACGTAATTCTACTGGAAGATTCAGCTATACTACTCCTGGGCATATACCCAGAAGATGTTCAAAATGGTAATAAGGACACATGCTCCACTATGTTCATAGCAGCCTTATTTATAATAGCCATAAGCTGGAGAGAACCAGGATGTCCCTCAACAGAGGAATCGATACAGAAAATGTGGTACATTTACACAATGGAGTACTACACAGCTATTAAAAACAATGAGTTTATGAAATTCTTAGGCAATGGATGGATCTGGAGGATATCATCCTAAGTGAGGTAACCCTATCAGAAAGAAACACACATGGTATGTGCTCACTGATATGTGGATATTAGCCCAGAAACTCAGAATCCTTCTAAGAAGGGGGAACAAAATACCCATGGAAGGAGTTACAGAGACAAAGTTTGGAGCAGAGACTGAAGGAATGACCATACAGAGACTACCCTTCTTGGGAATCCATCCCATAAACAACCACCAAACCCAGACACTATGGCAGATGCCAACAAGAGCTTGCTGACAGGAGCCTGATATGTCTCCTGAGAGGCTCTGCCAGTGCCTGGCAAATACAGAAGTGGATGCTCACAGTTATCCATTGGACAGAGGAAAGGGTCCCTAATAAAGGAGCTAGATAAAGCACCCAAGGAGCTGAAGGGGTTTGCAGCCCCATCGGAGGAACATCAATATGAACACACCACTACCCCCAGAGCTCCTTGAGACTAAACCACCAATCAAAGAGAAAATAATGGCTCCAGCTGCATATGTAGCAGAGGATGGCCTAGTTGGTCATCAATGGGAGGAGAGGCCCTTGGTCCTGTGAAGGTTCTATGCCCCAGTATAGGGAAATGCCAGGGCCAGGAATGGGAGTGGGTAGGTTGGGGAGCAGGGGGAGATGCGGAAGGGATAGGGGATTTTCAGAGGGAAAACTAGGAAAGTGGATAAAATTTTAAATGTAAATAAAAAATATCTAATAAGAAAAATGTGAGAACACAAAAGAAATGGATCTATTTACATTCTTCTACATGCAGACATGCAAGTAGACTAGCACCATTTGTTGAAGATGCTTTATTTTTTCCATTGTATAATTTTGTCTTTATCAAAAATCAAGTGTCTGTAGGTATGTGGGTTCATTTCTTGGTCATCAATTCAACTCTGTTGATCAAACTGTCTCTTTTTATACCAATAGCATGCAGTTTTTATTACTATTGCTCTGTATTACAGCTTGAAATCATGGATGGTGATACTTCCAGAAGTTCTTTTATTGTACAGTATTATTTTGGCTATCCTGGGATTTTTGCTTTCCTATATAAAGCTGAGAATTATTCTCTCAAGGTCTGTAAAGAATTGGGATGTAGTGCTTTTGAGGGGAACTGCATTGAATCTGAAGATTGCTTTTGTAAGATGGCCATTTTTACAATGTTAATCCTACTGACCCATGAGCATGGGAGATCTTTCCATCATCTGATATCTTCTTCAATTTCTTTCTTCAATGTTCTTGTCATACAAGTCTTTCACTTGCTTTGTTAGATTTGCAGCAAGATATGTTTTATTATTTGCAGCTACTGTGAAGGGTGTTGTTTCTCTGATTTCTTTCTTAGCCCATTTATCATTTGTACATAGGAGGGATATTGATCTTTATTTCTAGTTTTATATCCTGCCACATCACTGAAGGTCTTTATTAGATGTAGGAATTTCCTGGTAAATTTTTGGGGTCACTCATGCATACCATCATAACATCTGCAAATAGTGAAACTTTGACTTCTTTTCCATTTTGTAGCCCCTTGATCTCTTTTAGCTGTCTTATTTCTCTATCCAGAACTTAATGCATTGTATTGAGTAGATTAACAAGAGACTAGGCAGCCTTGTCTTGTCCCTGGTTTTTGTGAAATTTCTTTATGTTTCTTTCCATTTAGTTTGATGTTGGGCATAGGCTTGCTGCATATTACCTTTATTGTATTTATGTATGTGCCTGATCTCTCTAAGACTTTTAACATGAATGGGTATTAGATTTTGTCAAAGGCTTTTTGTAGTATTTAATGAGATGATCTCGGAGGCTTTTTTCCTCTCTGTTTATATGGTGGATTACATTGATGGCTTTTTATATATTGAACCATCCCTGCTTCTCTGATATGAAGCCTATTTGATTATGGTAAACAATGTTTTGATTTGTTCTTGGATTTGATATGCAAGTATTTTATTGAGTATATTTATATTAATGTTCATAAGGAATATTGTTCTGAAATTCTCTTTCTTTGTTGAGTGTTTATATGGTTTAGGCATCAGGGTGACTGTGGCCTCATAAAATAAACTTGGCAGTGCTCTTTCTGTTTCTATTTTGTGGAATAGTTTGAGGAGTATTGGTATTAGCTCTTCTTTGAAATTCTGTTAGAATTCTGCACTAAAGCCATCTGGCCCTCAGCTTCTTTTGATCAGGAGATTTTTAATGAGTGCTTCTATTTCCTTAGGGGTTATAATCCTATTTAAATAGTTTGCCTGATCTTGACTTAACTTTGGTAGGTGGTATCAATCAAGAATATCATCCATATCATTAAGATTTCCCAATTTTGTGGAGTACAGGTTTTTGAAATAAGACCTGATGGTTTTATGTGTTTCCTCAGTGTCTGTTGTTTTGCTCCTAATTTCATTTCCTATTTTGTTGATTTGTGTATTCTTTCTCTGCTTTTCTGATAGTTTGGATACAGGTTTGTCTATCTTGTTGGTTTTCTCAAAGAACTAACTTTTGGTTTTGTTCATTCTTTGTATTTTTCTCTTTGTTTCTAATTGGTTGATTTCAGTCCCGGATTTGATTATTTCTTGCTATCTACTCCTCTTGTATGTGCTTGCTTCTTTTTGTTCTAAGGTTTTCAGGTGTTCTGTTTCATTGATAATATGAGGACTCTCAAATCTTTTTATGTAGGCACTTAGTGCTATGAACTTTCCTCTTACCACTGCTTTCATCGTGACCCATAAGTTTGGCTATGTTGTGCTTTTATTGTCAGTGAATTCTAGAAAGTCTTTGATTTCTTTATTTCTTTCTTAATCCAGTGGTCATTGAGTCCAGGGAGTTGTTAAGTTTCCACATATTTGTGGGCTTTGTGTTGTTTCTGTTGTTGTTGGAAGCCCAGCTTTAATCCATGGTGGTTTGAAAATGTACAGGGGGTTATTTCAATTTTCTTGTATCTGTTGTGATTTTCTCTGTGACTGACTTTATGGTTAATTTTGGAGAAGGTTCTATGAGATGCTGAGAAGAGGGTATATTCTTTTGTGTTAGGATAAAATGTTCTGTAGATTATCTGTTAGGTCCATTTGATTCATAATATCTGTTAGTTTCATTATTTATCTATTTATTTTCTGTCTGGATGACCTGTCCACTGGTGAGAGTGGGGTGTTGAAGTCTCACTCTTCCTATTTTTAGTAAAATGCCCCAAAAATTCACAACCCACCATAAAATGATTGTCCTCCTCCCCACCATCATAGCAAGTTGTTCCTCATGTTCCCATGCTCTACCTCTTGTCCCACCTTTCATTTCCCCCCAAAATGAAGAACATTGTCAAAAAAAAAAAAAAAGACTTCCAGGCTTTGCCATAACTGGGGTCCATCTAGATGAGGCTGTCTAGGAACAAAAACAACATGTGGTGTAAAGTGGAAAATTCTGTTTTCTTAGGAGACTCAGGTTATAATGAAGTTTTGCTGGGGCAGACAGGTGAAAAAATATTTTGCTAAAGCAGACACGTGAAAGAATGTTTTCCTGAAGCAGACACAGGTGAGAGGATATTTTGCTATAGCAAACAAGTGAAAGGATGCAAGATGTTTAGAAAGAATATAAATATGATCCCACAGATAGTGGGAGCTAGAGCATTGGTTTGCCTTGCTCTGCCTTGCTAGTCTTTGCTGATGACATACATGTATTGGTTTGCCTTATATTGTATTGCTAAGTTTCACTTGTGGTGACTCTTTCCAAACATCATGTGTCCTCTCAAATGTCTGCTTTAGCAGAACATCCTCTCATAAGACAGCTTCCAGAAAAATATCACACGACACAACTAAATCTCCAAAAAAAAAAAAAAAAAAAATCCAGAAATTTCCACTTCAATATACATGTTCACTATAGTTACCTTACGTGACAAGATTATGGGGGATTTTACATTCTTTTCCATAGTTGCCCATATTTTTATGTTTAAGATGTATTATATTTGTAAGCAAAACAAAATTTTAAAAGTTATTCACCAATTATTGAGAAAAACTTCTAATTAGTTCCCAAGTGATCTACTTTGCTGAAGTTTTAATTATCCTGTATAATTCATTAAAGGCTGAAAGTTCTTCTAATTCCCTATTACCCATGCAGTGAGGATGACTGTACCATAATGAAGTCCCTGAAGTCACTGAACATTGAGTCTAGGGCTAGATACCATAGGATCAACACATTGGAGTTTTTTTCTGTTTCTGTTTCTTTAAGCTGTTTCCAAAAAAGCAACATAAACTCATCTGTTCTTGAAAATTATCCTGAAGAGAGCCCCTGATAGCTTGCTTCATGAACATTTTGTCAATATTACACAATGGCATTTTTATTCTGTTTCTTTAATTACTCACATATAAACACACATGTGCTTAAACACACAAAAAATATATGCAAGCAAGACAAGTGCTTAGCAAATAGCAGCCCCTCTTCTCCACGTGGTCAGCCCTAACTTGAACACTCTGCAGAACATAACTTTCATGTTTATAAATTATAGAAGACATGTTTAGAATATAATAAACATTTGAAAAATCAACTTGTAATAAGTTAAGCCTAAGAAATGAAATGGACAGAGTGTATAAATTTGAGGAAAATGGAAATTAAACAAATATAGATACTCAATTCATTTCTTGGAATCCTGAAATTCAAAAAGTCCAATTATCCCTTAGTATCTGTGAGAGTTTGGTTCCAGGGCCTTCTTAGATGCCTAATTTCTCACACTCAAATCCTTTATATAAAATGGTATATTATCTGCATGTAACCTATCCTCCCAGAAGCACTTTAAATGGTTTCTAGAATATTTTTAATTTCTAATACAATGTAAATTTTATGCAGTTGTTATACTGTATTAGAGAATAATGTTAGGAAAGGGTCTATTTTCTTATTTTAGTACAGATTTTTTTCAAATATTTCATTTTGGTGTTAATTATCTCTAAAGATTTTGGATGGCCAAGAATATATAGCACATGAATTTGGATAACCTGTGCTATAATAAATAATCAACCCATAACCAAATGAACTGTGCATTGTTTTCAGTTCCCAAATTTGTTCTCTGTCTTAGCAATATGCATTTCCATAGACTGTTAGCTCCCCTTCTATCTGACCAATTGCCTTAGCCATGTCCTATTTAATATCCCTAGGCTATCAGAGACCAAGAGGACAATATCTTTCAACTATATGAGGACAAATTATTTTCCTTGTTTATTTAAGATTTTGAGGATTTTTCCTGTAATGATTTGGCCTAAATGGAACTCTCCCTCTTGGAAGGGACATGCAGCTATCTTGACTTAGACCAGGAAGGCCCAGCTGCACCTGACAAGACTGGTAGACCTGATCTTGTTTCTGACCTTAGATAGTCCTTTCAATGGAATCTTTTTCCTTTCCATCCCCATAGCTTGGTCTATTCACTACTTCTGATTGGTACTCTGGATGATATACAAAGCCTGATCTCCCTGACTAGTGTGGCCTGATTACATTCCAGTCTGCTCTCTCCCCAAAATATGTGCACCTATGGATGAGTGTGTGTGTGTGTGTGTGTGTGTGTGTGTGTGTGTGTGACAGAGACAGAGACAGAGACAGAGAGAGACAGAGAGAAAAGGGTGGTGGGGAAAGGACATTCTAAGCAATTGGATTGCTTAGACTAAGGGGTCCAGTCAGTAACCTTTAACTTTTAAAATGTTTTTATTACATACATTATTTCTACAGAAGAGTACACATCTACACAAAAGTATAGAAAAAAATTTTTTAAATCTATGCTTCATAGAGCTGAATTGTCAGTATTTTTATATGTTTATTGTGAAAGTAAGAGAGGATTTATTACCTTTGTTTCTTAGCTCCAACAACACAATAGTCCCTCATGTTGGTCTCTTATGATCATACCCATAACTCCCAGTCACAAAGTTGTAAGCCTATCCATCAGGAGTGTGATTCAAGCAGTTAGAGCTAGTGCTTCTTGAAGGAATAAAAGAAGAACATACCTTATACCTTGCTCAAGTGAATAATTGCCCATCACAGGCTATAAGAGTATTGCATGTCCTTTGAAACACAGAAGCCATGTGGGGCTGGAGTAGAATGTCAGCTACTATTTTGGCCACTGTTTTTTCCCTTATTAACATTTATTTGACTTTTCTCTCTCCAGAGCTACATAGATTTCATGTGGCTATCACTCCAATTGTCTTCAAAAAAACTTAAGTTTGGCTCAAGTTCCCAGCAAAGACTTCATGATAGTCAAGTGTGCCAAGCCTAGGCTGTGAAATTACTCTCAGATGGAAGTACAGCTCACAACTATTCTAAACTATCGAAAATCCTCATTGCCATTGATTTGGCACCTAGATGCTGGGCTTTGAGCTAAATGTGACTCTCCATGAATCTTTCCATTCAATTCTCACTATAAGTTAAAGATGTGTTAACAATTTTACTATATTCAGAGTCAATACCAGCCTATCTTTAAACATGTAATCAATAACAACAACACCAGGAATTTTTTTAAGTCTACCTTCTGCATTTATTCCTGAGCTTCCAGTCACAGATTACATTTACTATCTTATCTCAAAGACAATTTTGCCTTGTCCCTGACCTAGGAATATACTTAGATGGGCACCAAGAGGGAAAGTATTTTGTTGCATGAATTTCTCAGGGAGACATAAAAGAAATGATTGCCTATGGGTTTGAAAAGCACTTTGATTTTTAATATATATGTCCAGGTATTGTAATCACTTTTATATGTCATAGCTGGAAATGAGCTTCATATGTCTGTGTATCATGTAAAATATTAGAATACTTTATGGAGATGACTGAATCCTTGTTATTTTCCAGTCTATGTTGCCACCCCTCCACATGTTCTGATTTTACATGTGTTCAGTGGGACAGACTCATCAGGCACCCAGGGGGAAATGACTTGATCTTTGTGAGGATATCTTTTCCTGATTATCTGAGGCTTAGCACATAATGAGTGGCCACATGGAAGACTATTATTAGCAGCTTTGATTAATTTTTTACTTTTAGTGCTTCTTTCCCTGTTGTTTTCTCTATAAGATCAAACCCCAAAGATGGCCTAAGTATCTATTTCTCCTGAGTTACCACTATCTATGGCTCTTAGCTCACCTCACTAGCTACTCTTCTCTTCTCTTCTCTTCTCTTCTCTTCTCTTCCCTTCCCTTCCCTTCCCTTCCCTTCCCTTCCCTTCCCTTCCCTTCCCTTCTCTTCCCTTCCCTTTATTTTATCCTAAATTCAAACCATTTCTGTTCTGCACCACAGCTAGTGGCAACAGTGTACCAAATATCTTCAAAAGTGGATGGGGTCCCCTTATCTGGGCTAGAACTGGACATAATTCAGTAGTTATACATGAAGCTGTCATTCCCAATATGTATGTTCTGCATGCATTTGTCACAGGACTATCAGATAAGACATGTTGCTGTAAGTATACAAATATACATGCTACTTTCATAGAGTCTGATTTTGCGCAACTCCAGAAAAGTGTTTGTTCAAAGATGTCAATCAAACCCATTACTAGATAAGCTTATAAATTCTTCACTGAAGGAGGTCCAGGAATAGATTTTTTTTCTGCTTGTGGGATTTATATATGACTGGCGGTTCTTGTATGTTTTGCTCCCACTCTTTTTTCACAGACTCTGGTGTCAGTCATGAAATAATGTAGAAGTCCAATATATTGCACAAAAATCTTAATTTGATCCAAAGCTTCCTGAACCCTTGGCTCCAATTCTACATGGCCCCTATTTATCACATCATATAAGATATGGGCAACTTGAACAATATGGGGTACAAAAAACATGCCAATACCTCAGAAGTTTTAGGACCAACACTCATTCACTGGTAAGGCTGCTGCAAAATTTTTCTCAATGACTTTTTTAAATTTCATAGATGTCTTACCATAAATCCCCCTAAAATTGCATGGCTATGTCAGACCTTTGCATGTTATATGGAATGACTCCTCCATCTTTCCAGGTCTGATTATATATCCTTCCAGATTTTTTCTAAATGTATAAGATACTCATGGATTGATATGATTTCATGTATATAACTATTCTAGTTTTTGTCAAGTTGACACAAGTTATATGAGAAGAGGGAACCACAGTTGAGAAAATGCATCCATAAGATTGGCCTATAAACAAGCTTGTGGGGACATATCATTTCTTAAGGATGGAAGTTTGAAGGCCCTTAGCTCACTGTGGGTGAGCTACCCATGAGGAGGTGGTCCTGAGTTGCATAAGAGAACAAACTGAGCAAGCCATGAGGAGCAAGCCAGAAAGCAGTACTCCTATGAATCAGCTCCTTCCTCCAGCTCCTGACCTTGAGTTCATGCCCTGATTTCCATCAGTGATGGAGTATAAACTGAAAGTTGTAAAATGAAACACACCCTTTCCTGCCCAAGTTGCTTTTGGTCACAGTGTTTTATCATAGTAATAGAAACCTAAAAACAAAACTAAAACTAAACATTTCACAGTTGGTGGCCAAGATAAGAAAGCAAGAGCACAAGCCAAAATCTCATGACATACAATAGTTAGAGGCACTGTGTAAGCAACCTTGTGCAAGTACCCTGAAGATGCATTACTATTCATTCAAAATAAATACAAATTGGTTCTGGGATTCAGTGGCTACAGGAATACTAAAGAAACTGAACAAGATCCAAAAGAACATGAAATGCCATATCTTGTATTGTTTAGTCAGGAGAGTAATGTTGGGTGTGGCTCCATAAGTGGGCAGAGTATTACTTCACTGTCTATCTATAATCCAGTCATTCAGAAGTCATCTGGATTCTTTTCTGGCCTTATTGGATTGTGTTAAAGAAGCTTACCACAGTTTGAATGACTTTTTAAATAGGTTATTTTATTTGTTAACATTTTAAATGTTGTCCTCCTTCCTGGTCTCCTCTCTGCAAACCTCCCCATCCCCTATGCCCTCCCCTTTGCTTCTAAGAGATGCTTCCCCCACCCCCACCCACTCCTGCCTCACCTCTACAGCATTTCCCTATGCTGGGGCATCCATCCTCCATAGGACCAAGGACCTCCTCTCCCACTGATGCCAGATTAGACCATCCTCTGCTATATATGTAGCTGGAGCCCTGGACCCATCCATGTATACTCTTTGGTTTGTGGTTTAGTTCCTGGGAGCTCTGGGGGGTGTCTGGTTAGTTGATATTGTTCTTCCCTATGGGGTTGCAATTCCCTTCTGCTCCTCAGTCTTCCCCCAACTCTTCCATTGGGGTCCGCAGGCTCAATCTGATGTTTAACTGTGAGTATCTGCATCTGTATTAGTCAGGTGCTGGCAGAGCCTCTCAGGGGACAGCTATACCAGGTTTCTACCAGCAAGCACTTCTTGGCATCAGCAATAGCATCAGGGTTTAGGGTCTGCACATGGGATGGATCTAAAGGTGGGGAGGTCTCTGGCTATCCTTTCCTTTAGTCTCTGCTTCAATTTTTGTCCCTGAGTATCCTTTAGACAAGAACAATTCTGGGTTAAAATTTTTGAGATGAGTGGTTGGCCCCATCCCTCAACCAGGGGCCATGCCTATCAGCTGGACATGGTCTCTACAGGTTTGAATGATAGGTTTGTGAGACAAACCTACAGGTGTAGGTTTGTTTCACAGGTTGTCTTAGTTAGGGTTCTACTGCTGTGAACAAACACCACAACCAAGGGCAAGTTTTATAAAAGACAACATTTAATTGGGGCTAGCTTACAGGTTCAGAGCGTCAGTCCATTATCATCAAGGCAGCATCCAGGCAGGCATGGTACAGGAGGATCTGAGAGTTCTACATCTTTATCTGAAGACTGCTAGCAGGATACCGACTTCCAGGCAGCTAGAACTAGGGTATCAAAGCCCATGCCCACAATGACATACCTATTCCAACAAGGCCACACCTCCAAATAGTACCATTCCCCGGGCCAAGCATATTTAAACCATTACAGAGGTACATTTTCTCTTAATGTGTTTTCTTTCAGGAAATAAAAGAAGCCACATACTCCTTGAGGAGAATAGCTGCTTGGCCTTCTTGTACTATTCCATATCTGTATCTATCTACAGGTGTCTATTGCCCTCTCTGTTTTATGAAATTGACATAAGCTATGGTGTGCTATGCTCATGTCTACCATATCTCATGTGGTCTGTATATTAGAAGGGGACTAATATATTTACATTTCAGTGTGAAATTTCTGGTCACCCTAAAATGCCCTCATTTGTAGGCAACCTTTGCCACCCAATCAGAGGAGTTACTGTGAAGGTTCCTACTCCATGAAATTATATGCTCTAAATTTATACTGCTCCCAGATGTAAACAAGACCTGGAAAGGAACCATGTGGGGAAGTATACTACATCTTTGTCTTCATCAGAAATTTCAAAGGTCTCAGTATACACTATCAAACTATTATGCAATTACCTTTGTTTGCTGAAGTCTTCACATAGCATCAGTATACAAAATAAGTAAATGGTGACCTGCTGCAAAGTGATGTTACTTTGACCAGGATGTGGAGGATTGTTTTCCATACAAAGCGACCTTGTTCATTGTTACTGTTCTTGAAGATATACTAACTCTATCTCTGACTCTTTGATGATTCTGAGGGCAGACTCATCATTTAGGCATTATGACAGATGTGGTAGGAGGGGTAAACTGAAAAGGTTGAGCAAGATTTTAGATAGATAGTATCCATAGACTGTTCCATGTCTTATTTAGAAATGCATTTTCAGTTTAATACACACAAAAGTTAATTGTTGATTGAATACAAAGTCCAGAGGAAGGTGGCCATGGTCATGTTTATTTGTTCAATGAAGTGTCCCATCAAGGGACAAAGCTCTCTCCTACTTGACATAGATGAGAGTTACTAAATCTTTTGGGATGAATGAACAAATAGGAAGTAACTATTGCATTAAAATGGATTGTTTTAGTGTCTAATAACCTATGCTTATTTGTTATCTCCTTGAGAAGAGAGACCTTGTCTTCAACTTTTCTATATTTCCAGTGTTGAATCCAGTTCTTAGAAAATTAATTATTCAAATTACATCTCTCTCCAAGTATATGGTAGAGGGACTTATGGCATCCATAACATGTAATCCAGTCTGTTGGTGGGAATGGAGTCAACAAATACTTTTTCATAATCAGAACACTAACCTTTGTCCCTGAACTATGAACACAGAATAGGTGATGTCTCAATCAATCAGATAGGTTATTTAAAAGTTTTAGAGGCAGGAGAGATAGCTTAATTAATAAAGTACATGAGTACAAAGGACCTGAATTTTAAAATTCCAAACATATTGATATGTGCTTGTAGCTCCAGAACTGGAGAGATAGAGATAGGTAGATCACTAGGACTCATTGAACATCCAGCCTAGCTGGCTTGATGAGTTCAAGGTCGATGAGACCCTTTCTCAAAAAATAAAATAACCTGCCTTCTGCTCTCACAGCTGAGTTACTCTGGTATCACTGCTCCCCTCCTCTGCCCAGCATCCTGTCTCTCTTCTCTCCTTTCCTTCAGAGGATGTCTGCATTCCAGATCAACCTCAACCCACTCAAGGAGCTGCTCAGCTTCATCATGATCCTCAAGTAGTTTGATCCCATCTTTGCTTTTGCCACCTGTGGTGGGTTTAAGGGCAAAACAGAAATTCAAGTAAACTGTCCTTCTAGAGTTGGTGGCAATAAGAACCTGGCTGTGACAGCTACTTTTGTTTATCCATTCAGGTTGAATCAGGTATCATTTCATACACCTCTAAATGTCAATGTGTTTGCAGTGAACTGGGAAAAGCATGTCCTCATAGGTGATTTCTCCTCTTCTGTACAGTTCTATGTTATGTTTGCGGTCTTTGTGTTCCTATACTGCATTGCAGCTCTTCTGCTCTATGTTGGTTACACGAACCTCACAAACTGCCCATGATTGACCTTATTGTTACTCTTGTTGCTACTTTTTTATGGTTTGTGAGTTCCTTGGCCTGGGCTGGAGCTCTTACAGATATTAAAATAGCTACTTGACACAGAATTGTTGAGGAACTTGATCCTTGTAACTCAGAATTGTCATGTCACTTTGTCTCTGTGACTAGTATGGGATCCCTGAATGTATCCATGATCTTTGGCTTTCTGAATATGATTCTTTGGGGAGGTTTGGTTTGTGTACAAGGAGACCAGCTTACATAGTCCATCAAATACATCAGCTTCCCACAGCCAAGGAGGTGTCCCACTCACTTCTGGAATGTAATTAAAGGGAGAAATACACTATATGAAATGTGTGTTATAGTATGCCTTGTTGCCAACACCTTGAGAAGCATTATTGTTTCTAATAAAAAGTAATGACTTTTTCAGTGAATTGGTGGGTTTAAAAATTTGCTGCTTTGATCAAAACAACCCTGAGATTCCACCTCACACCAGTAAGAATGGCTAAGATCAAAAATTCAGGTGACAACAGATGCTGGCGTGGATGTGGAGAAAGGGGAACACTCCTTCATTGTTGGTGGGAATGCAAGCTGGTTCAACCACTCTGGAAATCAGTCTGGCGGTTCCTCAGAAAATTGGGCATAGTATTACCAGAAGANGCCATCAGTGGGAAGAGAGGCCCCTTGGTTATGCAGACTTTATTTGCCCCAATACAGGGGAACACCGGGGCCAGGGGGTGGGAGCGGGTGGGTAGGGTAGCAGGGCCGGGAAGGGGGAGGATATAGGGAACTTTCTGGATAACACTTGAAATGTAAATGAAGAAAATATCTAATAAAAGTTGAAAAAAAAAAAAAAAAAAAAAAAAAAATTTGCTGCTTTTCTCCATAAAACATGCCTTTTCTAGAAATTTAAGATGTAAATGTATTTTTACATGTAAGTTTGAAAATTCAGGAGCCTGTTATGAGATGATGTTACTTTTAACTGAACAATAATTTAACTAAGTTGCTTCTAAAGTGTTTACACCTTAAACTTTAACATAAACCTTCATTTAGAAAACAGTTATGTCGTATCATATTATAGGAAGAATGTGTTTGGAATATACACCACTGTTAGTTTGTACACATCATATCTTTAAGGCTTGACTTGTTTAAGAAAACTTTGATTGTATAAATCATAATATTTAGAAAAAATTAGTGAAATTTTATATTTGAATATTGTTCATGTTAAAAGAATTTTGAATTGCAAATACTGGGTATATATTTTGTTTCTGTTTTTCTAAATGACCTTCTGTACTTATTAGATTTACTAAAATTGTCTTAGAAGCAAGAGTTTGAAAATTGTAACAAACATGTAGAGATAACTTTGCACTTGTGTTGCATGGGTATATTCATTATTTCCAGTGGTTTCTTAGGCTTGCAAAGAGCATGGTTCCCAAGATGGGTTTATATATGTAGGAATTCTAAATGATGCTTGTTTACTATATTTTGTTCATACCAAGAGAAAAAAAATCTACTTTTTTTTCCAGACCCTGTTTAGAGAGTTACTAAAAAGGTTGCCTTTTACATTTGAAACATTTAACATTTAGTCAATGATGTTTCTTCTCCTGCGTTTAACATTGATATTGTGAAAATAAATGCAGTTAAGATTTTTTTATTTCTTAAGATTCATTCTTCACAAAAGGGTGATTAAGGAATTATGCTCATAAAGAAACCTAAGTAAGCTGTATTGTGTGTGTACTGTCTTTACACACACACGTGTGTGTATGTTCAGAATACAATGCTTTTTATTCCCGGCTTTTTTTTGTTATACAGGGATTCAGTCTTCCTATTCTTAACAAGATGATATTTGTATGTAAAACACATCTTACTGTATTGCCTTATATTTGTTGCTTTATTCATGATAAAGTGTCAGTTTGAGAATGTATGTTTAATAAGCAAACAATAAAGACGTTAAAATAAAGAAAAAATAAAATAAAAATAGGCAGCACATGAGGAATATGGAATGAGAATACTGAGGTTGTTCTCTGGCCTCTACATGCACATAAATGCATGTAGTCACCCCCACCCCCACATGCATCCACCTTCACATGCATATATCCACACAAATATATGAATCTTCACACAAACACACATGTAGGTGCAATACACACAGAAAGAGAAGTTTACAGTCAATTAACATGTGAAGACATCTCTGTTCCAAAGTTCATGGGATTTCAAAGTTCAGTTAAATAACCATTTCTTAGGTACTTGCTATGGGCTAGGTACTAGGATAATAGAAACGAATCATAGTTTTTACCTTTAAGGAGCCCCCAGGATGGTAATGGAGACATACAAATAATTACAGCTCTAAAAATGTGTAAGCACATGTGGTCACAGAGAAGTGACACCTCCCTCACCTGCTGGGTCAGTTATGGGCAGCCTGCGTGGCTTTAAGATCAGGTTGGCCCTTTACCAAGATGTGAGCAATGAGGGATCATTTAGCCCAGAGTGAAAGGAAAGAAATCCAATACTGAGGTGTCCTAGGGAGGATGGTGGGGAAGTTGAAGGTGGATCATATTGTAGGCAGATTGAAAATCCTCAATACTACCATTGTTAACATTAGTTCTGCTGCTTTTCATTGTTTCTCAAGCAATATTTACGTCATCATTTGTTGGCACAGCAACTCAGCTTCTGTGCTGCTTATTTATTCCCAACTCTTCACTTTACCTAGTTTTGATCTGGAAGTTTCTTATATTTAGCCAGAGAAGCTTTATTTGGTTCATCCTATCACCTTGTTTATCAGTGTTCATATCTCTGGCAGTGTTCTTGGTGATAGATGAAATTGTCTATGGTGGGGAACAGAAAAGCATCTAAAAATGATGAATAATCTAGGGAATCTCCAAGCCATAGAACATTCTGAAATGCTTTCCACACCTAAAATATCTTAAGATTCTTTTTGTTTTTTCAAATACAGAAAAGTGAGTAGCAAATTCCATGTGTACCAAGAACCATGGAGAAGCCTCAAAAGAAAGCATGAACATGCAGTCTTCAGTGAGATGACTGAATTGTTGAAAAGAGCCTGTTTAGTGTTGTTGAGTTATGCCTTCCCTTTCTTCGACTTGTATTAGACTGGGCTGCCACCTTATCGGTTATGGTTCACCAGGAGTCTTCTGAGGGCACCTTTGACTTCTTTGTTCCTTAAGCTATAGATCATAGGATAGAGCATTGGGGTTATATTAGTATAGATTAAAGACACAATTTTGTCCTGTTCTGGGGTGTAGCAGGACTTGGGACGAATGTAGATGAATATTGCACATCCATAGTGCATAACAGAGACCAACAGGTGGCCAGCACAGGTGGAGAAAGCTTTACTCCTGCCTTCTGCTGAATGGATTCTGAGGATAGCAGCAATGATGAATCCGTAGGAAAACAGGATCAACAAGAAGGGAATCAACAGAATCAGCATACATACAAGGAAGACTGCAATTTCATTGGCTTGTGTATCAGAACAGGCTAAGAATAGAACAGCAGGAATGTCACAGAAGAAATGGTTGATGACATGGGACTGACAGAAGGGCAGGAGGAATATCAGTGTGGTAAGGGTGAGTGAAAGTGTAAAACCACTGATGCATGCCAGAGCCAACATCTGCAGACAGAGTGCCCGGGTGATGATGAGTGTGTAACGCAGTGGGTTACAGATGGCCACAAAACGGTCATATGCCATTGCAGCAAGGAGGAAACATTCTGCTCCACCCAGAGCAATGAAAAGGTGCATTTGCAGAGCACATCCCAGGAATGGCATTCGCTGGTTTCTGGACAGGAAATTGGCCAGCATGTTAGGGACAATAACTAATATGTAGCAAATTTCAATGGCAGATAGGTTCCGAAGGAAGAAATACATAGGTGTCTGGAGACAAGTGTCAATAAGGGTGATGAGTATAATAGTTGTATGGCCTGCTAGGGTGATGAGATGCATAATTAGAAAGAGTCCAAAAAAGAGAATCTGTATTTCAGCCAGGTCCCCAAAGCCTAAAATAATAAATTCAGAGCTTAAGGTGTGGTTTTTCTTCAATGGTGTCATCTTTTATTCTCCTTTTTAAAACTATTATATTAGAATGAATTTTTTATAGCAATTGTTTTATCCATGAACAATACTAGAGCCCTTTTCATAGGTGATAATTTAGTCTGATCTTCCAGGTGTTTTCCTTGCTCTCATTCTATCAGGTTTTAAAATTCTATCCTTTCTTGATATAGAATGAAAGACTGCTTGTATGAGAGTACTTTAATTCATCGGTTGAGTTGTGAAGATCAACTGGCACACACAGCCTCTAAACACAAACTTGTTTTTCCTAGACCTTAATGCAATACTTCTAACAGAGATGCTATGCATTTTGAAGAGTTGGCTGAGGTAGGAGTAGAAGCTAAGCTGGATATATTAAGTAAGATTTAAATGGAGACTAGGCCTGTAAGGTTGCTCCTTGGAAGTGATGTAAAGAATCCTGTAGGAAGTAAGGTGTAATAAGTTAATCTTAGATACTTTTGCATTTTTACATTAGTTATATTGCTATCTCTTTATTACCACCTCCAAACCCAGAGGATTTCAGCAGTCAATGGATTATGAACAGGATGCCAGAGAGGAAGAACACATAACTTTCAGTAGCTGCTTTCTTTCCTGTGTCTTAGCTATTTGTAAACACACCAACTTTGTGGCACCCTGTTCTGGATGTCTTCTCTAACCTCTTGGTTGAATTAGTCCCTTCCTTATGCTATCACAGCCCTCCAAACTTCCATAACCATGCAGTTCACCAATGACTTCTAGAATTCTTTGATTATTGTTCTGTCTACATTGTCTGTCTATGGGTTCCAGAATGGCAAGAATGGTGTCCAATTCTGCTTCTCAACAATAGCTGGTACACATTAGGAGAATCAGTAAAACATGTGAGCCCATTTACCTTTTGAGTTTCTGAATAAATGTCAATTTCTCATTTTTGCATATTCCACAGTTGGCAACAGTTGGCCTTGAGAACAGAGGGCAAAAGGCTGGACTAAGACACATAGCAGGAGCAGGAAGTGAGTAGGACAGAACTGTAACAGACTCAGGGGCAGTAGATGGTTAAATGAGCAATGTCTTGTCTGATGTGTTTCCTAAACTTAAGAGAAATTGACTTTCTCCTTGCCTTGATCCAAAAATAGAAACAAAAAGCTTTATTGTCAGTCTCTGATTTCTTCCTATGCTCCCTTCCATCTTAGGAATGAGAAAAGGGGAAGGTTTCCAAGGAGTCCAGGTATTCAGAAAATCAAAAGTCAATAAGAGGTAATGGAGAGATGGCTCCGAGATTAAGAACAAATGTTCTTTCAGAGAACCCAGGTTTCATTCTCAGCATCCACATGGCAACTCATAACCATCCATAACTCCAGTTCCATGGGATATAGCACTGTTTTCTGGCCTTAGTAGACACCAGGCATGTACATGGTACATGTATGTACATGCAGACAAAATACCTATATACATAAAAAGAAAATCAATAAAGATAATGTTAAAATTTTTAAGCAGTAAGGAGTTTGTGACAGTTGAATTGCTATTTAAAGAGTTCATTAGGGGGAATGTGACATTTCTGAGGCTCAAAGTAACATCAATGAAATAAGAAAGCTGATTTTGATTACAGTTTTGTTTGACATAAATGGTGGTTATCAGTGTAGTTTTGCAGCCACTTATACTCTGTATTGAGTAGTATTTTGGTTTGTATTTACCTAACAGGTGCATAAGATGGAGCGATATGCCAGCTTTTCACTTCAAAGTAGAGTGCTGCAGTTGAATTCCCTGAGTGACTCACTCATTGAGCCTGCTCCTATCACTGGCCCTGCTCCAGATATTACAACAAGCCCTTGCTCAAACTTCTGTATCCTAATGGAGCCCATACTAGTACAAGCTTCCCTCTTCAGCCATCTCCTCCACCTATAGTCACAAAAGCCCTGATGAAAAGACTGGCAGAGGTCAAGGTGAACAACCTGTTTCCCCAATAGGAACCCAAAATGTGTTGAACTTAACCCCCTTCTATGACTCAGCCCACCCTCTCATCTTTTGTATATTCAATACTCAACCTCCCCCACACCCTCTTCATTAACCTTTAATAATTCTGTGAAAAAGATTGAGGAGCTTCTGAGTGTCTGTTTATTTTTTTTGTTTTTGTTTTTGTTTGGATGCATACCCTTGGCCTTAGTTTTGCCATACTTTACTCTTTTCTACCATTTACTCTCATGTACAGAGATATGGGAATCTTACTTTCATTGGGCCCAAACCTTGAAAATAATAAAACCACAAAAATCCTTAAAATAGAAATCACATATGATCAAAACATTTGAAAATAACAAGAGTCAGTTTATATTAATATGTCTTCTCCTTTTCTCCATTTCTCCTTCTCTCCAAGAAGGACCATTCTTAGTGAGACATATTCTCTTCTGTTTTGTTTTGTGCATACAAACACCCATTTTTCAGGTCATAGTGGAATGCATCTGTAACCTGAGTACTTGGGAAGCTTAGGCAGGATGATCAGGAGTTCAAAGCCAGCATGAGCTATATAGTATTTTCTAGGCCAGATTGGGATACATAAGATTCTGTATACACACACACACACATACACACACACAGGCACACACACACTCACACACACATGCACACATACACGCATGCACACACATACAGATAGATACACAGCACATCCTGACATATATATATATATCCATATATATGCTCGCATATCTATATAAAATAGTAAATGAGATCATAGTATACAAACTGACTGATAATATTATATATAAGAATTAATAAATAATGTCTGAAAGGTTTTTACATAGGTTAGTACATATTAGTTTTTTCATTTTTCTAGTTATTGCATTATTTTGAGTGAATTATAAATTAATGAACTATAATTTATTAAAATTGCATGTCAGTAACATATAATATAATGTGTAAACAAAAATGTAATAACAATAAATTAAGATCTAATCAGTCTCTTATTACTTTGACATTGAAGTGGTCACCTTTTTTTTCTTATTATATTTGATTCTACAAAGCACATTCCAGGGCACAGAGTAGTTGCCAGCTGTGAAAACTTCCAGGGTATCTTCCCTAAATATTTTCTCATATACTTTATAACCTCTAGAGAAGAGACCTAGGTTACCTGCGAGAGCCAGATCTGTGTTTGAAGGGGGACCTGAGGAGAAGCCTTGTTGGTTATCTTCCTGTTACCATCAGCTATTGTGAAACTAGAGAAAAACAAAGAGACCATGCTCAGAGAGCATTGAAGGAAACAAATGGCTCTGACCTGGAAGCACAGCTTCCCAGAGCTCAGACAGTAGCTTTCTAGGATGTTAGTCAAGAACATAGAGAGCAGTCCTCACAAGTATAGTGGCTGTCTCTAGAAGAATGTGTCATCTTAGGAAGAGCATGTCTTTACAATAGCTGCCCTGGTTTGTAACTTGCTTTAAGTAGCAATGAAGGAAGAACTCAGAAAGTCCTGGGAGAGGTCAGAAAGGAGGTTGTACTGGGATCCATTCACCAAGGGGACTGCTTTCCCCAGGTCACACAGTTAGCTGAGCCCAAGCTCAAAACTCAATGGCTATTGTTTCATTTACAAACCTCAGATATACTACAGCTATTGGCAATGTCGTTTATAAGTCAGATCTGCTGAAACTGTAGCCACTGTTATACAATGATCATAGTGTGAACAAGACTTATTTGAAAAGAAGTCAAAAACCATAAAATTTGGCTTAGGCCAAAAGTGGATAATGAAACCTGAGATTGATATCCTGCTAAATATTTACTTCTACTCTGCTAAATTGCATGTCTCTCTATAGTTGATAAGAAGGGGGCAGAAGGCCCATAAGGCTTCCATTAATTTATTAATTTATTTATTATTAGATATTTTCTTTGTTTACATTTCAAATTTTTTTTTTTAGTTTTTTTTCTCTTTATTAGATATTTTCTTCATTTACATTTCTCATGTTATCCAGAAATTTTCCCTTACCCTCCCGCGTCCCCGCCCTGCTCCCCTACCCACCCCCTCCCACGTAATGGCCCTGGCATTCCCCTGTTCTGGGACATATAGAGTCTGTATGACCAAAGGGCCTCTCCTCCCTGTGATGGCCAACTAGGCCATCTTCTTCCATATATGCAGCTAGAGACATGAGCGCAGGGGGAACCAGTTAGTTCATGTTATTCTTCCACCTATAGGGTTGAAGACCCCTTCAGCTCCTTGGGTACTTTCTCTAGCTCCTACCTTGGGCGTCCTGTGTTCCAACTAATAGCTAACTGTGAGCATCCACTTCTGTGTTTACCAGGCACTGGTATAGCCTTCCACAAGACAGCTATATCAGGTCCCTTTCAGCATTATCTTGCTGGCATATGCTATAGTGTTTATTTTGGTGGCTGATTATGGGAGGGATCCCTGGCAGCCGCCGTCACTGGTTGGTCCATCCCTTTGATTCAGCTTCACACATGATCTCTGTAACTCCTTCAGTGAGTGCTTTGTTCTTGGTTCTAGGAAGGGGCACTGAGACCACATTTTGAACTTCATTCTTCTTGAGATTCATGTGTTTAGTAAGTTGTATCCTGGGTAGTCTAGGCTTCTGGGCTAGTAACCACATATCAGTGAGTACATATTATGTGAGTTCTTTTG
>LR752638.1:37051-53923 GCA_902729485.2 Mus minutoides
TTCTCATCTACTCCTATTATCCTTAAGTTTGGTCTTCTCATTGTGTCCTGGATTTCCTGGATATTTTGTGTTAGAATCTTTTTGCATTTAGCATTTTCTTTGATTGTCTTGTCTATGCTCCCTATAGAATCTTCTGTGCCTGAGATTCTCTCTTCTATCTCTTGTATTCTGTTGCTGATGCTCATATCTATGGTTCCTGCTTTTTTTCCTATGGTTTCTATCTCCAGGGTTATCTCCTTTTGGTTTTTCTTAATTGATTCTACTTCCATTTTTAGGTCTTGGATGGCTTTGTTCGTTTCCATCACCTGTTTAGTATTGTTTTCCTGTAACTCTGTAAATTTTTCCTCTATAACTGCTTCTAGTTGTTTAACTATGCTTTCCTGTATTTCCTTCTTATAGTCTTCCATCATCATCATGACGAGTGATTTTATATCCATGTCCTGTTTTTCAGGTGTGCTGTTGTATCTAGGACTTGATGGGGTGGGTGAGTTTGGATCTGGTGATGCCAAGTACCCTTGGATTCTGTTGCTTTTGTTCTTATGCTTACCTCCTGCCATCTCTAATCAAGGAGACCTGGCTTTGGTGTAGGCCAGAAGGGAGAGTCTGAAATGGTCTGGGCCTAGCTCTGTCCTAGCTGGTGACTCAGGTCGCAAGAGATTGGGCAGGAACAGATGCTGCTTTCAGCTGTTCACCTTGACGTGGCAGGCGGGCGGGCGGTCAGCAGGGGAGGTCCTGGCTGGCTGGGAGGGGTCCCAGCCTCTGGTTGGACTGAGGTCCTCTGTTCCAGCTGCTGCAGCAACTGGCCACTGGACCCTCTGCGATTTCAAGGCCCCTGGTGCGCTCCACTCACCTTTAACCCGGAAGTGTGCCTAATGTCCAGGGGTTTGGAGAGTGCTCTGGTGGCCCTATCCTCTGCCTTCAGAGAGGGATGATGGCGGGCGGGCGGGCAGCGGGGGAGGTCCTGGCTGGCTGGGAGGGGTCCCAGCCTCTGGTTGGACTGAGGTCCTCTGTTCCAGCTGCTGCTGCAACTGGCCACTGGACCCTCTGCGATTTCAAGGCCCCTGGTGCGCTCCACTCACCTTTAACCCCGAAGTGTGTCCAGGGGTTTGGAGAGTGCTCTGGCGGCCCTATCCGCTGCCTTCAGAGATGGATCTACATTTCAAATTTTAATCCCCTTTCCTCATTTCCACTCCAACCCCTCCCATCCACTCCCCCTCCCCCTGCTCACTAACCCACCCACTCCCACTTCCTTATCCTGGAATTCCCCTACACTGGGGCATTGAAGGCTCTCATTTTTTTATTAGATATTTTCTTTATTTACATTTCAAATGCTATCCTGAAAGTTCCCTATACCATCCACCCAACCTGATCCCCTATCCACCCACTCCCACTTCTTGGCCCTGGCATTCCCCTGTATTGGGGCATATAAAGTTTGCAATACCAAGGGGCCTCTCTTCCCAATGATGGCCGACTAGGCCATCTTCTGCTACATATGCAGTCACGAGCTCTGGGGGTTCTGGTTACTTCATATTATTGTTCCTCTTATAGGGTTGCAGACCCCTTTAGCTCCTGGAGTACTTTCTCTAGATTCTCCATTGGGGGCCCTGTGTTCTATCATATAGATGACTGTGAGTATCCACGTCTATATTTGCCAGGCACTGGCATAGCCTCATACCAGACAGTTATATCAGGGTCCCTTCAGAAAACTCTTGTTGTCCTATGCAATAGTGTCTGGGTTTGGTGACTGATTATGGGATGAATCCCCGAGTGGGGTAGTTTCTGGATAGTCCATCCTTTCCTCTTAGGTCCAAACTTTGTCTCTGTAATTCCTTTCATGGGTATTATGTTCCCTATTCTAAGGAGGAATGAAGATCCACACACTGGTCTTCCTTCTTGATTTTCTTGTGTTGTACAAATTGTATCTTTGGTATTCTAAGATTCTGTGCTAATATCCGCTTATCAGTGACTGCATACCAAGTGACTTCTTTGAGATTGGGTTATTTCACTAAGAATGATATCCTCCTGATACATCCATTTGCCCAAGAATTTCATAAATTCATTGTTTTTAATAGCAGAGTAGTAGTACTCCATTGTGTAAATGTACCACATTTTCTGTATCCATTCCTCTGTTGAGGGACATCTGGGTTCTTTACAGCTTCTGGCTATTATAAATAAGGCTGCTATGAACACAGTAGAACATGTGTCCTTTTTACCAGTTGGAACATCTTCTGGGTATATGTCCAGGAGAGGTATTGCTGGATCCTCCGGTGGTACCATGTCCAATTTTCTGAGGAATCATCAGACTGACTTCCAGAGTGGTTGTACAAGCTTGAAATCCCACCAGCAATGGAGGAATGTTCTTCTTTCTCCACATCTTCGCCAGCATCTGCTGTCATCTGAATTTTTGATCTTAGCCATTCTGACTGGTGTGAGGTGGAATCTCAGGGTTGTTTTGATTTGCATTTCCCTAATGATTAAGGATGTTGAACATTTTTTCAGGTTTTTCTCAGCTATTCGGTATTCCTTGGTTGAGAATTTTTTGTTTAGCTCTGTACCCCATTTTTAATGGGGTTATTTGTTTTTCTGGAGTCCAGCTTCTTGAGCTCTTTGTAGATATTGGATATTAGTCCCTTATCAGATTTAGGATTGGTACAAATTCTTCCCCAATCTGTTGGTGGCCTTGTTGTCTTGTTGACAGTGTCTTTTGCCTTACAGAAGCTTACAATTTTATAAGGTCCCATTTGTCAATACTTGATCTTACAGCACAAGCCATTGCTGTTATGTTTAGGAATTTTTCCCCTGTGCCCACACCTTCGAGGGTTTTCTCCACTTTCTCCTCTATAAATTTCAGTGTCTCTGGTTTTATGTGGAGGTCTTTGATCCACTTAGACTTGAGCTTTGTACAAGGAGATAAGATTGGATCAATTTGCATTCTTCTACATGATGACTGCCAGTTGTGCCAGCACCATTTGTTGAAAATGCTGTCCTTTTTCCACTGGATGGTTTTAGCTACCTTGTCAAAGATCAAGTGACCACAGGTGTGTGGATTCATTTCTGGGTCTTCAATTCTATTCCATTGATCTACATGTATGTCTCTGTACCAGTACCATGCAGTTTTTATCACAATTGCTTTGTAGAACAGCTTAATGTCAAGCATGGCAATTCCCCCAGAGGCTCTTTTATTGTTGAGAATAGTTTTTGCTATCCTAGGTTTTTTATTATTCCAGATGAATTTGAAAATTGCCCTTTCTAACTCAGTGAAGAATTGAGTTGGAATTTTGATGGGGATTGCATTGAATCTGTAGATTGGTTTTGGCAGGATAGCCATTTTGACTATATTAATCCTGCCAATCCATGAGCATGGGAGATCTTTCCATCTTCTGAGATCTTCTTTAATTTCTTTCTTCAGAGTTGAAGTTCTTGTCATACAGATCTTTTACTTCCTTAGTTAGAGTCACACCAAGGTGTTTTATATTATTTGTGACTATTGTGAAGGGTGTTGTTTCCCTAATTTCTTTCTCAGCCCATTTATCCTTTGTGTAGAGAAAGGCCATTGATGTGTTTGAGTTAATTTTATATCCAACTACTGCAGTGAAGTTGTTTATCAGGTTTAGCAGTTTTCTGGTGGAATTTTTGGCATCACTTATATATACTATCATATCATCTGCAAACAGTGATATTTTGACTTCTTCCTTTCCAATTTGTTTCCCCTTGATCTCCTCTTGTCGAATTGCTTTGGCTAGGATTTCAAGTACTATATTGAATAGGTAGGGAGAAAGTGGGCAGGAAGTCTTTCACTTTTAATCTATATTTTCAGTTGCCAGAATGGCATCCATCAGTATAGAGCATAGGTAATAGTAATTACAGAACCTTGACAATGGCATAATAGAGTTGCCTAACATCCTGGTATTAGGGGGACTACAGTGTTGGATTCTTGACAACATTAGAGAGTAATCTCCTGTATACATCATAAAACAAGAAACATGGAACCTAAACACCCCTTATAAACGGGTTTTATGTATAAATTTAGCACCTTGAAAGTAAGGCACCTCAAATGAGAAAAGATACTGAGGTTGTTGCTTTTGCAAATTGCTACATGTTTTGAAACAACAAAAGTAAATCCCAGAGAGTTAGAATATTAGCTCATCATGAAGTTTCTGCCCTTGCACTAGATTTATATGGAGGAGGCATGGCTTGGACATGCAGAATGATGCAAGTGACCTTGTAGACCATATGTTCCATAAAAAGGTTCCACACACAACCACATCATTGTCACCAAAAACCATGCATCAGTCCAGAAGAATGTGCCTTGAAATTAATTAACAAGGTTACAGACAGGCGAAATAGCCAGTTTAGAAATGATGCTATCAGTGGTCCATTCAGAGGATTTATGCATCATATGATTCTGTTGCATAATTGGTAAAGACTGAAAGCATAGTCTCAAAGAATTTCTGATTGGAGGTAATTATGAAGAATGTTTTTTAAAAATAAACAATGAAAAAGAGAAAAATCTTCACCAGAAGTCACTGAATGAACATGGGTAGTGGTTTAAATTTTAGAGCTCTGGCTCCACAAACCATCCAGGGCCTCCATCTGAGGTTGAAAAGAGATTGGAATTAGGGCTTCAATCTCTCTCTTTTTTTTTCTTCTGTATGTATAGAATTTCATTCTTTATTTTCCAATTTTTATTAGATATTTTCTTCATTTACATTTCAAGTGTTATCAAGAAAGTTCCCTATACCCTCCCCCAGCCCCACCCTGCTCCCCTACCCACCCACTCCCACATCTTGGCCCTGGCATTCCCCTGTACTAGGGCATATAAACTCTGCATGACCAACAGGCCTCTCTTCCCAATGATGGCCAACTAGACCATCTTCTTCTATATATGCAGCTAGAGACATGAACTCAGGGGGTACTAGTTAGTTCATGTTATTTTTCCACCTATAGGGTGGAAGACCCCTTCATCTCCTTGGGTACTTTCTCTAGCTCCTTCCCTGGGAGTCATGTGTTCCATCTAATAGCTAACTGTGAGCATCCACTTCCCTGTTTGCCAGGCTCTGGTATAGTCTCCCACAAGACAGCTATATCAGGGCCCTTTCAGCACTATCTTGCCGGCATATGCAATAGTGTTTATGATTGGTGGCTGATTATGGGATGGATCCCTGGCAGTCGCAGTCACTGGTTGGTCCATCCTTTTGATTCAGCTTCACACATGATCTCTGTAACTCCTTCAATGTGTGCTTTGTTCTTAATTCAAGGAAGGGGCGATATGTCCATATTTTGATCTTCCTTCTTCTTGAGTTTCATGTGTTTAGTAAATTGTATCTTGGGTAGGGTAGGTTTCTGGGCTAATATCCACATATTAGTGAGTACATGTTATGTGAGTCCTTTTGTGATTGGGTTACCTCACTCAAGATGATGCCCTCCAGATCCATCCATTTGCCTAGGAATTTCATATATTCATTGTTTTTTTTTCTTCCAATTTTTTCAACTTTTATTAGATATTTTCTTCATTTACATTTCAAGTGTTATCCAGAAAGTTCCCTGTATCCTCCCCCATCCCGGTCCTGCTCCCCTACCCACCCGCTCCCATCCCTTGGCCCCGGCGTTCCCCTGTATTGGGGCATATAAAGTCTGCATAAACAAGGGGCCTCTCTTCCCACTGATGGCCAACTAGGCCACCCTCTTCTATATATGCAGCTAGAGACATGAGCTCAGGGGTACTAGTTAGTTCATGTTATTCTTCCACCTATAGGGTTGAAGACCCCTTCAGCTCCTTGGGTACTTTCTCTAGCTCCTTCTTCCTTGGTAACCCTGTGTTCCATCTAATAGCTGACCGTGAGCTTCCACCTCCATGTTTGCCAGGCATTGGTATATTTTCCCGAGACAGCTATATCCGGGCCCTTTCAGCACCATCTTGCTGGCATATGCTATAGTGTCTATGTTTGGTGACTGATTGCGGGATGGATCCCTGGCAGCCGCAGTCGTTGGGTCCATCCTTTGGATTCAGCTTCACAAATGCTCGCTTTAACTCTTTCAATGTGTGCTTTGTTCATAATTCTAGGAAGGGGTGACATGTCCACATTTTGATCATCCTTCTTCTTGAGTATCATGTGTTTAGTAACTTGTATCTTGGGTAGTCTAGGTTTCTGGGTTAATATCCACATATCAGTGAGTACATGTTATATGAGTTCTTTTGTGAATGGGTTACTTCACTCAGGATGATGGCCTCCAGATCCATCCATTTGCCTAGGAATTTCATATATTTATTGTTTTTAATAGCTGAGTAGTACGACATTGTGTAAATATACTAAATTTTTTGTATCCATTCCTCGGTTGAGGGACATCTGGGTTCTTTCCAGTTTCTGGCTATTATGAATAAGGCTGCTATGAACATAGTGGAGCATGTGTCCTTGTTACCAGATGGAATATCTTCTGGATATATGCCCAGTAGAGGTATTGCAGGATCTTCTGGTAGTACTATGTCCAATTTTCTGAGGAACCACCAGACTGATTTCCAGAGTGGTTGAACCAGCTTGCATTCCCACCAACAATGGAGGAGTGTTCCCCTTTCTCTACATCCACGCCAGCAACTGTTGTCATCTGAATTTTTGATCTTAGCCATTCTTACTGGTGTGAGGTGGAATCTCAGGTTTGTTTTGATCTGCATTTCCCTGATGATTAAGGATGTTGAGCATTTTTTCAAGTGCTTCTCAGCCATTTGGTATTCCTCAGTTGAGAATTCTTTGTTTAACTCTGTGCCCCACTTTTTAATGGGGATATTTGATTTTCTGGTGTCCACCTTCTTGAGTTCTTTATATATATTGGATAAAAGTCCCCTATGTGATTTAGGATTGGTAATGATCCTTTCCCAGTCCGTTGGTGGCCCTTTTGTCTTGTTGACAATATCTTTTGTCTTACAGAATCTTTGCAACTTTATGAGGTCCGATTTGTCAATTCTTGACCTTACAGCACAAGCCTTTGCTGTTTTGTTCAGGAATTTTTCCCCAGTGCCCATATCATCGAGGCATTTCCCCACTTTCTCCTCTATGAGTTTCAGTGTCTCTGGTTTTATGTGGAGGTTCTTCAACCACTTAGACTTGACTTTACTACAAGGAGATAAGAATGGATCAATTCCCAGTCTTCTACATGATAGCTGCCAGTTGTGCCAGCACCATTTGTTGAAAAGGCTGTCTTTTTTCCACTGGATAGTTTTAGCTTCCTTGTCAAAGATCAGGTGAGCATAGGTGTGTGGATTCATTTCTGGGTCTTCGATCCTATTCCATTGATCTACCTGTCTGTTGCTGTACCAGCACCATGCAGTTTTTGTTACGATTGCTCTGTAGTACAGCTTGAGGTCAGGCATGGTGATTCCACCAGAGGTTCTTTTATTGTTGAGAAGAGTCCTCCATCATCATCATGACGAGTGACTTTATATCCATGTCCTGCTTTTCCGGTGTGCTGTTGTATCTAGGACTTAATGTGGTGGGTGAGTTTGGATCTGGTGATGCCAAGTACCCTTGAATTCTGTTGCTTCTGTTCTTACGCTTGCCTCCTGCCATCTCTGCCTAAGGAGACCTGGCGTTGGTGCAGACCAGAAGGGACCTGCTGCCCTGGTCTGTCCCTTTATTTATCCCCCAGCTGAAGTCTTGAGTTCCAAGAGATTGGATTGGAACAGATGTTGTCTTCTGCTGCTCACCTGTGGTCCCAAGATAGCCTGGGGAGTCCCCAAGGGGCCTCAAGAGAGTGCACAGTGCCTGCGCCTGAGCCCTGAGCTGGTGCAGGGTGGAGCGGACGGGACCGGACCAGAAGGGAGGAGCTATCTTGCCCTGGGCCTTTACCAATCTCCGGGCTGGTGTCTCAAGTCCCACGTGATTGGGCCAGAACAGATGCTGTGTTCTGCTGCTCACCTGTGGTCCCAAGATAGCCTGGGGAGTCGAAGGGGCCTCGGGAGAGTGCACAGCCCCTGTGCCCAAGCTCTAAGCTGGTGCAGGGCTGAGCGGACCCGACCGGAAGGGGAGGACTTCAATCTCTTTTAAATCTACCTAATAAGATTAATAGAGGTAATCATCCCCTTTTTATATCATTGCACTTAAGCCTTTAAATTATATTCCTGTTGAACCTTATTTTCATCCCAGAGCAATCTATGGCAGGAAAGAATTCATATTAGGAGCAACTTAACATACTGGATTTTATTGTTAGAGAAAATTCTAGTAATTGTTGTGTGGTCTTATAGAAACTTCTGTGAGATATATTGGCAAAGGTAGACACAGATAATTTGAATTGAGAAAACAGAAAGAAAAAAAACTTTTTCCCATGAATACACCACAGACTTTAATAGTTAAGCCCATTAAATTGAGAAACATTAAAATCTGTCAAATATTATATGTGCACTCAGATAACTTTTTCTTCCTAGTTTCCTCTAGGATGTAAACATTTCATGGTGTTTGGCTTCATTTTTAAATCAAATATCAAATGTTCTATGGGAAGATATCCTCTTTTCCCAATCCTTTTCATTCAGCTATGTGAAAAGTAGTGATAGCAGCCTGTTCTACAAACTCAACACTTTCCTTTAATGGGTCATTGCAGGTTACACTAGTGGATATGTTGGGAATTGGTATGGACATTTGACTTCTACAGTAAATTGCACCAATAATCATAAACCAGTATAAAACCTGAGTTTCATTTCCTATATGCTGACACTGTCTTGTGACATTTCTCAATTGTATCAGAACTCATTATGGCTGCAACAAGGTACACTGTTTTTAACCAAATTCTACTTCCCATAACTCTCAATCTAAATGTTAATATTATGAATTTCTTAGTAATTGTAGTATCTGATGTGCAAAAAATCTGAATTGGAAACCTCAGATTTCTGTTAGTTTCCTAGCCAATAATTCTGCATACTAGAAAATACTCTATATCACCTCCCTTTACTATAATGCGCACAATAATTTCTTTTGTTTTAATTTGACCACATGTGAAGTCATCCTATTTATTTCCACATAAGATCATATTTGTAGGTACTAGAGGTAAAGGCCTATACAAATTTTGAGAGGGGACACAACACAATGCACCATGGCCAGGAAACATGAGACAGGCCAAGTCCTTCCCAGGAGAAGTCCTTGGGAATATTGAAAAGAACTACTTCACCACAACTGCCCTGAGATATTCACATTTACCCTGTTACCTTCTTTAGGAAAACAGGACCCGAGAGAACCTAAAGATTTTCATCTTTTTTCATCTTGATGGAACAACTGTAACACAAAATGACTTATGAGATTCTGTTTACTCCAAATGCACAGTTCCTCTTCTGTAGGCTGAGCAAACAGGTGCCCACTGAAAATTATATTGGTCAAAGTCTCAACTAACCTGGATGCCTGAGATCTCTCAGAAACTGATCTACCAATCAGGCAGCATGCACAAGCTAGTCTGAGGCTACAAAAACATATAGATCAGAGGACTGCCTACTCTGGTCTTAGCGGGAGAAGACACACTTAACCCTCAAGAGACTTGGGGCCCCAGGGAGTGGGGAGGTCTTACTGGGTAGGGGGTGGGGAATGGGGGGAACATTCTCTTGGAGACATGGTGAAGGAGGAGTGGGATGAGGAACTGGGGGGGGGGCAGAAAGGGGGGAGGGTAACAACTGGACTGTAGAAAAATTAATTTAAAAATTATATTGGAGCTAAACAAAGAATTCTCAACTGAGGAATACCGAATAGCTGAGAAGCACCTAAAAAAATGTTCAACATCCTTAATCATCAGGGAAAGGCAAAAAACAAAAACAAACAAAAAAACAATCCTGAGATTGCACCTAATACCAGTCAGCATGGCTAAGATCAAAAATTCAGGTGACAGCAGATGCTGGCAAGAATGTAGAGAAAGAGGAACACTCCCCAATTGCTGATAGGACTGCAAGCTGGTACAACCACTCTGGAAATCGGTTTGGCAGTTCCTCAGAAAGTTGGACATAGTTCTACCAGAAGATCCAGCAATACTACTCCTGGGCATATAACCAGAAGATGTTCCAACTTGTAATAAGGATACATACTCCACTATGTTCATAGCAGCCTTATTTATAATAGCCAGAAGCTGGAAAGAACCCAGGTGTCCCTCAACAGAGGAATGGATACAGAAAATGTGGTACATTTACATAATGAACTACTACTCAGCAATTAAAAACAATGACTTTATGAAATTCTTAGGCAAATGGATGGATCTGGAGGATATCATCCTGAGTGAGGTAACCCAATCACAAAAGAACACACATGATATATACTCACTGATAAGTGGATATTAGCCCAGAAACTTTGAATATCCATGATACAATTTGCAAAACACATGAAACTCAAGAAGAAGGAAGACCAAAGTTTGGATACTTCATTCCTTCTTAGAATGGGGAACAAAATACCCATGGAAGGAGTTCAGAGACAAAGTTCTCTGAGACAGAAGGAAAGGCCATCCAGAGACTGCCCCACCCAGGGATCCATGCCATAAACAACCACCAAACCAGACACTATTGCATATGCCAGCAAGATTTTGCTGACAGGACCGGGATATATCTGTCTCTTGTGAAACTATGCCAGTGCCTGGCAAATACAGAAGTAGATGCTCACAGTCATTTATTGGATGGAACACAGGATCCCCAATGAAGGAGAAAGTATCCAAGGAGCTGAAGGCGTCTGCAACCCTATAGGAGAAACAACAATATGAACTAAACAGTACACCCCAGAGCTTGTGTCTGTAGTTGCATATGTAGTAGATGATGGCCTAGTTGGCCATGAATGGGAGGAGAGGCCATTGGTCTTGCAAAGATTATATGCTCCAGTACAGGGGAATACCAGGGCCAGGAAGCAGGAGTGAGTGGGTTGGGGAGTAGGGCAGGGGGAGGGTATAGGGGACTTTCAGAGAGGAAACTAGGAAAGGGGGTAGCATTTCAAATATAAATGAAGAAAATATCTAATAAAAATTTTTTTTAAATTATATTGGTTACAGTAGGAGAAAACAATACCAATTAGCTCAGAAAACTGAAGGAACTTACATATAACTATCATGTAGTAGACAGGACTGATGCTGGCCCCAAGACTCAGATATTATTAGGACTCTATCATCTGTTTTCATTATGATTTAATTCTTCCTTTCTTTGAAGATAATTTTCTTCTTCTCCTCCCAGTCTTCTTTAGCCCAGATCTCTAGGTCTATGAATTGTAGTTGATTATCCTCTTCTTTACACCTAATATCTACTTATAAGTGAGTGCACACCATATTTGTCTTTCCGGGATTAGGTTACCTCACAGCTTAGTAATAATTCATTGTGTAAATAAACCACGTTTTCTTTATCCATTTCTTGATTGGGGAACATCTACATTGTTTTCAGTGTCTGGCAATAAGAAATGAAGATGCTATTAACATAGTTGAGGTATGACCCTTGTGGTAGGATATGGACGGTTCTTTGGGTATTTGCCCAGAGTGGTATAGCTGGGTCTTGAGGTAGATCAATTCCCAATGAGAAATTACCATTTTGATTTTAAAAAGTAACTGTACAAATTTACAATACACCAGCAATGGGGGAGTGTTCCTCTTGCTCCACATCTTTACCAGCATGAACACTCACTTGAGTTTTAGATCTTAGCCAATCTGTCAGGTGTAAGATGGAATCTCAGGGTACCTTTAGTGTTCATTTTCCTGATGACTAAGGATGGTGAACATTTCTCTATGTGCTTCTCAGCCAAATTCACAGAGTTAGAAAGGGCAATTTGCAAATTCATCTGAAATAACAAAAAAACTTAGGATAGCAAAAATTATTCTCAACAATAAAAGAACCTCTGACAAAGTTTAGAGCTAAGACAAAAGGATGGACCATCCAGAGACTACCCCACCCAGGGATCCATCCCATAATCAACCACCAAACCCAGACACTATTGCATATGCCAACAAGATTTTGCTGAAAGGACCCTGATATAGCTTTCTCAAGTGAGGCTATGTCAGTGCCTGGCAAATACAGAAGTGGATGCTCACAGTCATCTATAGGATGGAACACAGGGCCCCAATGGAGGAGCTAGAAAAAGTACCCAAGTAGCTGAAAGGGTCTGCAACCCTATAGGTGGAACAACAATATGAACTAACCAGTACCCCTAAGAGCTTTTGTCTCTAGCTACATATGTAGCAGAAGATGGCCTAGTCAGCCATCATTGGGAAGAGAGGCCCCTTGGTCTTGCAAACTTTATATGCCCCAGTACAGGGGAATGCCAAGGCTAAGAAGTGGGAGTGGGTGGGTAGGGGAGTAGGGCAGGGGGAGGGTATAGGGTACTTTTGGGATAGCATTTGAAATGTAAATAAAGAAAATATCTAAGAAAAAGAAAAAGAAAAAGAAAAAGAAAAACCCTCTGAGGGAATCGCCATGCCTGACCTCAAGCTGTAGTACAGAGCAATTGTGATAAAAACTACATGGTACTGGTACAGAGACAGACAGGTAGACCAATGAAATAGAACTGAAGACCCAGAAATGAACCCACACATCTATTGTAAGTGTAAGCTGCCCGTTGATTACAATGAGCCAGGTTCCCCAAAAGATGAGCTGGGGCTAAAAGAGACTAGATGGGGGAGAGAAATAAAGGCACCAAGACAAATCACTCTGTTCAAAGCACCTTAAAGTTTACTTTAGAGTCTTAAGTTATATGAGGGTAGGCCCATTCACCCCCACCCCCGCCGGTCCCTGCAGGTGCCTGGATCCAGCCGGGAGTTGCAGCGCAATGAGGATTGTCTTAAGGTTGTCTCAGCGGCAGCAGGATTCTGGCAAGCACAGTGACAGTTGACACAACAAAAGAAACCAGCCAAGCTGGAAAGGTACACCATAGGTGGCCTCACCCCAGTGGTGACAAAGTCTGCTTCAGCCTGCTTCAGGCTTGTGGGGAGGGTATAATTTCTCCCTAAGTATATAATAAAAAATAGCTGGACGGAGACATAAAATTTATTTATGCTACCTAGTCCTGCCTGGGAGTTATAGTGCCTGGCGGTAGCGCCTGGCTTAGGAATCTCAGATTTTCCTGAACTACTCTTATCCATCAAGGAGCATATATGCAGCTTGTTTGTGTTTATTTTGCACAAACATGGCTCTGTGGTGTATTATTAACAAACCATGGCCTCTTGGCATATACCTCTGTCTTAGATTGATATAGTTCTGAAATCTGGTTTCCTGTCATTGGCTGACCAGCCCTCATAGCACACCTTGTTCCCAAATCAGACCAAGGCCACAAATATATATTCAATATGCTTCTTCATAAGGATGGAATTCTGCCACCTTCGTTTGCTGGAGGTGAGCTGCATGCTTGCTGGAAACAGGCTGTAAGGCGCTGAATGACCTGCTTGAGAAACAAAGCTGAGGCAGTTGAAAAAAACGACAGGATAAAAGCTTCTTTTGAGATGACCAGGTACTCTATTCAGTTGCAAATTAGCAACAATCAAGCTTAGACTCTGACCTCCTGGAGTGGGGGAGGTGGTTTTGAGTATTAACAGAGAGACTGTAAATTCTTTGGAATGGGGGCTGTGCTCCAAGTTAACTCTTATGGCTAAAATAAAAGTATTTGTAGCCATCGTCAAGGTTGGAATCATACTTACTAGAAGATTCAGGATCTGTGTCCACTTGATGAACCAGTCTTTCAGGTAGCCATCATGCTCAGTCTTCTTTTTGTTAGAAAACACAGTCAGAACCTCTTCCCCAGATTAGAACAGGGTCTGGACCATTCCATTTATTAGTTAATGGGTCCCGCCATTTAACCATGGTATAAAAACTGGAAGTAGCTGGATACCAGTGGCAATCCACTGCAGACTGACCCTTAACATCGGTTTGCAAAAAGTTTAAAATGAACAAGACAAAAGCAAGATGTACTTTTGGTGACCTTGAGGGGTATAACTGCCCCTGTTTTGTTTTTAAAAAACCAATTTTTCAGAGTACGATGAGCATGTTTAACAGTTCCTTGTCCCATGGGGTTATAAGGAATTCCAGTTTTATGTTTGATACCAAATTCTTTACAAAAAGAAATAAAATTGTTGCCAGTATAAGATGGCCCATTGTCGAAGAGAGGCCCCTTGGTTATGCAGTCTTTATATGCCCCAATACAGGGGAACGCCGGGGCCAAGGGGTGGGAGAGGGTGGGTAGGGGAGCAGGGCTGGGAGGGGGGAGAATATAGGGAACTTTCTGGATAACACTTGAAATGTAAATGAAGAAAATATCTAATAAAAGTTGAAAAAAAAAAAGATGGCCCATTGTCCATCTTAATGAGTTTAGGCAATCCAAGAGCATTAAAGGCTTGTAAACAATGATCAATTATATTTCTAGAGACCTCTCCCATATGTTGAGAAGCAAAAAGAAATCCTGATCAAGTGTTGATACAAACATGTATATATTTTAATTTTCCAAATTCTGCATAATGGGTTACGTCCGTTTGCCAGATATGATTGGGCATAAGACCTCGTGGATTAACTCCTAAATACGGAACTGGAGATAATGTAATACATTTAGGACATTGTTTTACAATCATTCTTACCTGTTTTTAGTAATCTTATGTCGGAGCCTTAAGGTATGGCTAGAGAGATGAAATTTATCATGATACTGTCTAGCCAGTGCAACAGGATCTGAAATTAAGGCCTCTCCTATTAGAGCTCTGTCGATGCAATCGTTGCCTGCAGCTAAAGGTCCAGGAAGACCAGAATGATCCCGTATATGAACAATATAAAGCAGATGTTTTTGAGCAAGAATGATGTTTTGCAATTGTGAAAACAGAGATCCTGCTGGCGTATTAAAGTACCACAAGTTTCCAATAAGGGAATTGATTGTGCAACATATAAACTATCAGTAAAAATATTAAAAGCATCATTTACAGACTGAAAAACATTCAATACTGCTGTCAGCTCTGCTAACTGAGCTGAGAGACCAGGAGTCTCTATGACTACCTGTTGATTATTCATAAGATATTCAGCTCGTCCTTTAGAGGAGCCATCAGTAAAAATCAAAAGAGCATTATGCAAAGGCTGTAGAGAGGTCATGTTAGGAAATATCACCTCATGTACATTTAAAAATTTTATCAACCTATCTTGAGGATAGTGATTATCTATAGTCCTTATAAACCCTATTTGAGCAAGCAGCCAATCTGTACTGTGATGCTTCAGCCAAATATCTTGATCTACACTGTAAGGCTGAACAATGATATCTGGCTCTTTGCCAAAATTGGTTAGTGCCTGCTTCCTGCCAAGGATGATCATCTGAGCTACTGCTTCATAATATGGCAGGATATTATGTTTAGGAGACATCTTCAAATGAATTCACATAAGAGGAGCCTTTTGCCACAACAATCATGTAGGCATATGAATCGTATTAAAAATTAACAGATGTAAAGGCAAAGAGTAATCTATATAAGTGACAAACTGTTCTTCAATAGCTCTTTCCACTTGTTGTAAGGCCAGTAATCCTTCTGAGGTTAAAGATCTAGGGGAGGTAGGATCAGAACTCTCTTTAAGAATATCAAATAGCCGGTCCACACCGCTCCGCTCCAGCGCAGGGCGCAAGGCCTGGGTGCCGTGCACCCACCCAGGTTTCCAACAGGACTCTCCCAGCGTTCTCCGGACCACTGGTAAGAGAAACACACATCTGTTCCAGTCCAAACGCGTGGGACTTGAGTCTGCAGCTGGGAGATAGACAGGCGGAGAGCGGACCCCTTCCCTTCTGGTCCACACCGCTCCGCTCCAGCGCAGGGTGCAAGACCGGGTGCCTCACACTCACCCAGGTTTCCAGTGGGACTCTCCTAGCAATCTAAGGACCACTGGTGAGCAGCTGAACTCAGCATCTGTTCCGGCCCAATCGCGAGCGACCTGAGACACCACCAGGAGATTGAGAAAGGCCCAGGACAAGACAGACGCTCCCTTCTGTTCTCCACCAACACCAGGTCTCCTTGGGCAGGGATGGCAGGAGGTAAGCATAAGAACAGAAGCAACAGAATCCAAGGGTACTTGGCATCACCAGATCCAAACTCACCCACCACTTCAAGTCCTAGATACAACAGCACACCAGAAAAACAGGACATGGATATAAAATCACTCGTCATGATGATGATGGAGGACTATAAGAAGAAAATGCAGGAAAGCACAGTTAAACAACTAGAAGCAGTTATAGAGGAAAAATTTAGAGAGTTACAGGAAAACAATACCAAACAGTTGATGGAAACGAACAAAGCCATCCAGGACCTAAAAATGGAAGTAGAATCAATTAAGAAAAACCAAAAGGAGATAACCCTGGAGATAGAAACCATAGGAAAAAATCAGGAACCATAGATATGAGCATCAGCAACAAAATGCAAGAGATGGAAGAGAGAATCTCAGGCACAGAAGATTCTATAGGGAGCATAGACAAGACAATCAAAGAAAATGCTAAATGCAAAAAGATTCTAACACAAAATATCCAGGAAATCCAGGACACAATGAGAAGACCAAACTTAAGGATAATAGTAGATGAGAAAGAAGACTATCAAACTAAAGGGCCAGCAAATATCTTCAACAAAATAATAGAAGAAAACTTTCCATACCTAAAGAATGAGATGCCCATAAACATACAAGAAGCCTACAGAACTCCAAATAGGCTGGACCAGAAAAGAAATTCCTCCTGACACATAAACATCAGAAAACAAATGCACTAAATAAAGACAGAATATTAAAGGCAGCAAGGGAAAAAGGTCAAGTAACATATAAGGGCAGGCCTATCAGAATTACTCCAGACTTCTCACCAGAGACTATGAAAGCCAGAAGATCATGGACAGAGATTATACAGACACTAAGAGAACACAAGTGCCAGCCCAGGCTACTATACCCAGCAAAACTCT
>LR752638.1:55506-69142 GCA_902729485.2 Mus minutoides
TGTCTCGTGGGAGACTATACCAATGCCTGGCAAACATGGAGGTAGAAGTTTACAGTCAGGTATTAGATGGAACACAGGGTTCCCAAGGAAGGAGCTAGAGAAAGTACCCAAGGAGCTGAAGGGGTCTTCAACCCTATAGGTGGAAGAAGAACATGAACTAACTAGTACCCCTGAGCTCATGTCTCTAGCTGCATATATAAGAGAGGATGGCCTAGTTGGCCATCATTGGGAAGAGAGGCCCCTTGGTCATGCAGACTTTATATGCCCCAATACAGGGGAACGCCAGGGCCAAGATGTGGGAGCGGGTGGGTAGGGGAGCAGGGCTGGGAGCGGGGAGGCTATAGGGAACTTTCTGGATAACACTTGAAATGTAAATGAAGAAATTATCTAATAAATATTGAAAAAAAAGAATATCAAATAAAGGTTTCAATTCCCCTGTAGTAAGCTTTAAATAGGGACAAAGCCAATTAATATCACCTAAAATTTTTGAAAATCATTTAAAGTTTTTAAGTTGTCCCTGCGAATAACTATCTTCTGGGGGAAAATAGCTTGATCAGTATTTCTAAAACTCAAGTAATTACAAGGATCCTGAGTTTGTATCTTCTCAGGTGCTATTTGTAGTCCTTTATCAGCTAAGGCCTTTTGTAAATCTCTGTAACACAAAAGCAAATCCTGGGGGAGGGGGTCTTTTCCCACCATCAAGACATCATCTGTATAATGAACAATATACACCTAGGCCATTGTCTCACAGGCTGAATGGCTTGTACCACAAACTTTTGACATAAGGACTATTAGCCATGCCCTGTGGGAGAACTATCCATGAGAAGAAGGTCCATTATATTGCAATTGGATGTAATGTTTTGTAAGTATCTGTTATGTTCATTTAGTTTATTACTCCAGTTAGCTCCAGCATCTCTCTGTTTAGTTTTTTTCTACATGATTTGTCCATTGGTGAGAATGGGGTATTTAACTTCCCTACTATCAATGTGTTATGATCAATGTGTGATTTAAATTGTGGTAGTTTTTTTGTTTTACAAGTGTGGGTGCCCTTGTGTTTGGAGCATAGATGTTAAGAATTAAAATATCATCTTGATGGATTTTTCCTCTGATGAATATGTAGTGTATGTCCCCATCTCTTTGCTTAATTGTGGTTTGAATATTTTGTTAGATATTAAAATGGCTACACCGTCTTGCTTCTAAGGCGTGAAATATCCTTTCCCAACCATTTACCTTGAGGTAATGTTTATACTTGATGTTGAGGTATGTTTCTCATATCCAGTAAAAGGATGGTGTCTTAGTCAGGGTTTCTATTCCTGCACAAACATCATGACCAAGAAGCAAGTTGGGGAGGAAAGGGTTTATTCGGCTTACACTTCCATACAGCTGTTCATCACCAAGGAAGTCAGGACTGGAACTCAAGCAGGTCAGGAAGCAGGAGCTGATACAGAGGCCATGGAGGGATGTTCCTTACTGGCTTGCTTCCCCTGGCTTGCTCAGCCTGCTCTTTTATAGAACCAAGACTACCAGCCCAGAGTTGGTCCCACCCACAAAGGGCCTTTCCCCCTTGATCACTAATTGAGAAAATGCCTCATGGAGGCATTTCCCCAACTGAAGTTCCTTTCTTTGTGATAACTCCAGCTGTGTCAAGTTGACACAAAACTAGCCAGTACAGATGGGTTCTGTTTCTGTACCCATTCTCTTAATCTGTGTCTTTTATTGGGGAATTGAGGCCATTAGTAATGAAAAATATCAATGGACAATAATTGTTAATTTCTGCTATTTTTATGTTGTTGTTGGCAATTGTGTGTATGTATGAGAGAGAGAGAGAGAGAGAGAGAGAGAGAGAGAGAGTCTTACTTTGGTTTTGCTGATGTATGGTTATTTATTTCCTGTGTTTTCATGGATGTAGTTAACCTGCTTGGGTCGTAATTTTTCTTCTAACACTTTCTGTAGGGCTGGATTTGTAGATGGATATTGCTTAAATTTGACTTTGTCGTGAAATATATTTTCTCCATTTATGGTGATTGAAAGTTTTGCTGAGTATTGTAGTCTAGACTGGCATCTGTGGTCTCTTAGAATCTGTAGAATATCTGTCCATGCCCTTCTATCTTTTAGAGTCTCTGTTGAGAAGTCAGGTATAATTCTAATAGGTCTGCCTTTATATGTTACTTGGCCTTTTTCCCTTGCAGCTTTTAATATTCTTTCTTTGTTCTGTACATTTAGTGTCTTGGTTATTATTTGATGGGAGGATTTTTTTCTGGTTCAATCTATTTGGTGCTCTGTAAGCTTCTTCTACTTTAATAGGCATCTTCTTTAAGTTAGGAAAATTTTCTTGTAGGATTTTGTTGAAAAATATTTTCTGGGCTTTTGAGCTGGGATTATTCTTCTTCCTCAATTCCTAGTATACCTTGGTTTGGCCTCCCATATTTCTTGGATATTTTGTGTCAGGAATTTTTTAGAATTAACATTTCTTTGACTAGTGTACCATTTCTTCTATTATATCTTCAATGTCTGAGATTTCCTCTTCTAGCTTTTGTATTCTGTTGGTGAAACTTGCCTCTGCCATTCCTGTTTGCATACCTAATTATTCATTTCCAGAATTCCCCCTGCTTGGGTTTTCTTTATTGATTGTATTTCCATTTTCATGTCTTGAGCAGTTTTATTTGTATGGTTTTTTCTTTGAGGGATTTATTCATTTCCTCTAACCACTTGTTTGTGTTTTCCTAGATTAAAAAATTATTCATTAATTAATTTATTTACTTTATATCCCAAGAGCAGCTTGCTTTCCCTCCTCTCCTCCAAGTCTCCCTGTCTTCCCTGCTCTCCCTCCTCCCCCTTTTTCTTTACAGAGAAGGGAGGCCTCCTATAGATATCAACCCACCTTAGCATATCAAGTTGCAATAGAACTAGAAACATCTTCTACTGAGCCTAGACAATGCAGTCCAGTTAGGGGAAAGGGATCCAAAGACAGGCAACAGAGTAATAGACAGCCTTTTCTCCAGTTTTTAGGGGACCCACATGAAGACCAAGCTGCACATCTGCTACAAATGTGTAGGGGGGTTAGGTCCAGCCCCTGTGTGCTCTTTGGTTAGTCGTTCAGTCTCTTTGAGCCCCCCATGGGCCATGGTTAGTTGGTTCTGTAAGTTTTCTTGTGGTGGCCTTGACCTCTGTGAACCCTTCAATTCTTCCTCTCTTCCACAAGATTCCCCCCACTCTGCCTAATGTTTGGCTGTGGGTCTGTGCATCTGTTTCCATCAACTTCTAGATGAAGCCTTTCAGAGGATAGTTATGCTAGGCTACTGTCTGCAAGTATAGAAGAATATCATTAATAGTATGAGGGATTGGCTCTCTTTTATGAAATAGGTCTCAATTTGGACCAGTCATTGGTTGTCCATTCCCTCAATTTCTGCTCTCTCTTTACCTCTGTATATCTTGTAGACAGGACAGTTTTTGGGTCAAAAATTTTGTAGTTCAGTTGTTGTCCCCATCCCTTCATTGGAAGTCTTGCCTGGTTATAGAAGATGGCCATTTCATTTCTCTAGGGGACTCATTTCCTCTTTAAGGACTTCTATCAACTTCATAAAGTTGGTTTTAAGGTCATTTTCTTGTGCTTCAGCTATTTTGGGATATTCGGGGCTTTCTGTAGTAGGATAGCTGGGCTCTATTGGAGACATTTTGCCCTGGCTGTTGTTGATTGTGTTCTTACACTGGCATCTAGTTATCTGGGTTTGAGATTATTAAAGGCTTAGGTGCTGATTTCTGAGTATATCTCTGTTATATGGGTTACTACTGCTACAATGAAACATTATGATGAAAAAAGCAAGTTGGAGCCGGGTGTGGTGGTGCAAGCCTTTGATCCCAGCACTTGGGAGGCAGAGGCAGGCGAATTTCTAAGTTCGAGGCCAGCCTGGTCTACAGAGTGAGTTCCAGGCCAGCCAAGGCTACACAGAGAAACCCTGTCTCAAAAAACCAAAATAAAAGCAAGTTGGAGAGGAAAGAGTTTATTTTGCTTATAATTTCATATCACTACTCATCATCAAAGGAAGTCAGGACAGGAACTAAAACAGGGCAGAAACCTGAAGGCAAGAGCTGATATAGAGAGGCCATGGATGGGGTGCTATTTACTGGCTTGCTCCCCATTGCTTGCTCAGCCTGCTTTCTCACAGAACCCAGGACCACCAGCCCAAGGATGGCCCACCCACATGAATCACTAATTAAGTAAATGTCTTATAGCCCAGATCTTGTGGAGGCATTTTCTCAAGGTTCTCTCCTTTTAGATATCTCTAGTTTTGTGAATCAAGTTGACATAAGGCTAAGCAGCACAGATTCCAAGTGCAGAAATCCCATGACCTAGGCTTTGAGGTTGGTGTATGACCTTGTTCTTTGGCTGGAGGGTCCATCAATTTACTCAACCAGGGAGCACATTTACTAACATATATTCACAAAGAGTCTACTCATAATTCAGTATTATAGTTGACATACACTTGTAATTGCTTTTCCTAAGGCTCTTTTGTCAAGATTTTTATCACCTAAATCTTGCTCTGCCTAATAAGGCCAACAGCATTAACTACTCGACCAGATCCTTCCTCCTTAACCCAATTGCATGTTGCAAAGTCATGATTTTGTTGCAGTACCACACTTTGAATCCTAAGATTGGGAAGTCTTTTTAAAGTAAGTCTAGCTGGATATTTGCCAGATATTGTTGATCAATTTTACCAAGACAACTGAACTTTCATATTACCTAATTTGGTTCCACTATAGCCCTGATTTGTAGACAATGAGGCTTATAGGTGGGAAGGATATAGGGTAACTTGAATTCAGACAATTTTATTTCCATTATTTTCATACTCCAGGCCTCTGAAGGTTTTAGCAAGATTGTGTTTAGAGAGAGATGTCCCTTGTGCCTGTCCCAGGTGGACCTCAGGGTCTTGGGACCAACTCATTGGGAAATGTTAATAGTTATGGAAAGAGTGAAATTTAGCCTATGCCTCATAGGAAAAAAATCCTTATCTGTATCTCCATGTTCGTTTTCTACCTTCATAAACAGCAGTTATCTTCCAGGAGAACTTCAAGTCCATATTTCAGGTATGTGAAGACTTCACAGCTGTCTAAAACATTGTTGAGTTTGGGAAAGCATATTGTGATTTTATAAGGAAAAGGTGCTGTGTGAGATTGGAGATGACAACAAGAAATGGCCACCTTCCAAAATGACTGTTGTGTTCTGGGTTGAAGACTAAGAAAGCAAGATTTTCATCAGGAGCTCACCATGCAACATTTCTGCCAGTGATCTTTGATGATTCTATGGTCTTAGTTCTGTTTAAAATCAGCTGTGCCCAGTATTTTCTGAAGAATATTAATCCATGGGTAGTCTTAAATTATAAGTAATTGCAGTAAACAAGAAATTATATCTTTTCAACTAAACTTAAATTCAAATAACAACTTTCAATGCCTATGTGTGAACAGGTTTCCCACATTCTTCAGAAGGGAGATAAATATAGATATTTGAAATCTACTGTTCTAGAGGCCGAAGCTTTGGCAGATCTTTGAGGATTTAGCCCATACTAGCTTCAGTACTCTCAATTGTCAGTTCTATGGTATGGAGAACTACAAGTGGATATGGCAATTACTTTCCTGTGTTACAGGAAAGTTGCCTTCTCTTCTCTACATCTACTGTGCACTTTTGCTTTGTTCAGATCATTTTCTTTTTAAATATTTATTTATTATTAGAGAATTTCTTCATTTACATTTCAAGGGTTATCCCATAAGTCTCCTATACCCTACTCCCTACTCCTACGCCCTGCTCCCCTACCCACCCACTCCCACTACTTGGTCCTGGCATTCCCCTGTACTGGGGCATATAAACATTGCTAGACCAAGGGCTTTTCTTCCCCAATAATGGCCAACTAGGCCATCTTCTAATACATATGCAGCTAGAGACATGAGCTCTGGAGGTTCTGATTAGTTCATATTGTTGTTCCATCTATAGGATTGCAGACCCCTACAGCTCTTGGATACTCTCTCTAGCTCCTACATTGGGGATCCTGTGTTCTGCCCTATAGATGATTGTGAGCATCCACTTCTGTATTTGTCAGGGACTGAAAAAGCCTCACAGGAGACATCTATATCAGGGTCCTTTCAGCAATATCCTACTGGCGTATGCAGTAGTGTCTACATTTGGTGGCTGATTATGTGGTGGACCACCCGGGTGGGGCACTCTCTGGATGGTCCATCCTTTCATTTTAACTCCAAACTGTCTCTGCACCTCCTTCCTTGTATATTTTAATCCCTATTCTAGGGAGGAATGAAGTATCCACGCGTTGGTCTTTTTTGATTTTCTTGTGTTTTTGAAATTGTAACTTGGGTATTCTAGGTTTCTGGGCTAATATCCACTTATCAATGAGTGCATATTAAGTGACTTCTTTTGTGATTGGGTTACCTCATTCAGGATGATATTCTCCAGATGCATCCATTTGTTCAAGAATTTCATAAATTCATTGTTTTTAATAGCTGAGTAGTACTCCATTGTATAAATGTACCACATTTTCTGTATACATTCCTCTGTTGAGGGAAACCTGGGTTCTTCCAGCTTCTGGCTATTATAAATAAGGCTGCTATGAACATAGTGGAACATGTGTCCTTGTTACCAGTTGGAATATCTTCTGTGTATATGCCCAGTAGAGGTATTTCCGAATCTTTCAGTAGTACTATGTCCAGTTTTCTGAGAAACTGCCAGACTGTTTTCCAGAGTGGTTGTACCAGCTTGCAATCCCACCAGCAATGAAGGAGTGTTCCTCTTTCTCTACATCCTTGACAGCATCTGCTATCACCTGAATTTTTTTATCTTAGCCATTCTGACTGGTGTGAGGTGGAATCTCAGGGTTGTTTTGATTGGCATTTCTCTGATGATTAAGGATTTCGAATATTTTTTAAGGTGCATCTCAGCCCTTTGGCATTCTTCAGTTGTTTAGCTCTGTACCCCATTTTTAATGGGGTTATTTGAATTTCTGGAGTTCAGCTTCTTGAGCTCGTTGTAAATATTGGATATTAGCCTCCTATCAGATTTAGGATTGGTAAAAATTCTTTCCCAATCCATTGGTGGCCTTTTTGTCTTATTGACAGTATCTTTTGCTTTACAGAAGCTTTGCAGTTTTATAAGGTCCCATTTGTCAATTTGTGATCTTACAGCACAGGCCATTAGTGTTTTGTTTAGGAATTTTACCCCTGTGCCCATGTCTTCAAGGGTTTTCCCCACTTCCTCCCCTTTGAATTTCAGTGTCTCTGGTTTAATGTGGAGGTCATTGATCCACTTAGACTTGAGCTTTGTACAAGGAGATAGGAATGGATCAATTTGCATTCTTCTACATGTTGACCGCCAGTTGTGCCAGCACCATTTGTTGAAAATGCTGTCTTTTTTCCACTGGATAGTTTTAGCTCTCTTGTCAAAGATAAGGTAACCAAAGGTGTGTGGGTTCATTTCTGGGTCTTCAATTCTATTCCATTGGTCTACCTGTCTGTTGTTATACCAGCACCATGCAGTTTTTATCACATTTGCTCTGTAGTACAGCTTGAGGTCAGGCATGGTGATTCTACCAGAGGTTCTTTTATTGTTGAGGATAGTTTTTGCTATCCTAGATTTTTTATTATTCCAGATGAATCTGCAAATTGCCCTTTCTATCTCAGTGAAGAATTGAGTTGGAATTTTGATGGAGATTGCATTGAATCTGTAGATTGCTTTCGTCAGGATAGCCATTTTGACTATATTAATCCTGCCAATCCATGAGCATGGGAGATCTTTCCATATTCTGAGATCTTCTTCAATTTCTTTCTTCAGAGACTTGAAGTTCTTGTCATACAGATCTTTTACTTCCTTTGTTAAAGTCACACCAAGGTATTTTTTATTATTTGTGACTATTGCTAAGCCTTGCACTCTTTTTCAGGATCTATGACTACTCAAAGTATCCAAGTCACAAGGTGGGAAGCAGTTGGAGAAATGTGAGGAGTCATATGACAGAGATTTGACTCACCAATCATGAGGTGGCAAAGAGGACCCCTTTTCTTGACAAAACTGTTCAAAGACTTTGGGGTACAGATAAAGTGAGGGGCAGGCTCATTTCTCTACAACTGAAGTGAGTAATACTTTTCTTACTCATTCTTATTTTGAAACCCCCAAAATATTATGTATATGAAAAGCTGTTTATATCTGTTTATTCTGACACTGTTGCTTCATGGTATGCTGGAAATGAGCAAAATCTCAAATCTCATCATTTTGATGCAATGAAGATTAGCCTATATTTTGTCAGGTTGAAAGACTCTTTGGAACAAAAGCCAAAATGTGGTTTTCCCAGTCTACCAGAACCATCTACTTTCTCACATATAGGCACCCTGAAGAGAGCAGAGACATCCAGCATGACAGGCCTTCAATTGGTCCTTCTACTAAATAGCCTTACTTACCAATCTTACATTTTTCTTTGTATTTTCTCTATCCTGTACTGCCATAGTATCTTTTTGGTGCCTAAGTGATTGAATCACTGGTTTCCATTTGTGTTCAGGCTTCATTTAGCTTGAATTGGAAGTTCATGGGAAGCTTGTTGTCCAGAAGGCTCAATGGATCACCTTATATTTTTCCTTAAATACTTGTCTTCACAGAAGTCGGCGAATCTTGATCATTTTCACTAAGGGATTGTCTTTATTTTTCAATCAAGGATGAGAGTGTGTTAATGAAACTTCTCTCAGTTTAGTGGCTTAAACTTCAGAGATGAACTTGTGTCAAAGGTTGATTGCTTTAACTAACATGGTAATATTACATTAACAAAGAGTTGATTGTTCTGTTTTCTGTCCCCTCCTGTAGCTGTGGATGAAGAAAATGAATTACCAGGAAATTGGAAACTATACCAAAGTGACTGAATTCATTCTTGTGGGACTGTCTAGGCATCCCACATCCCAGAGTATTGTCTTCTGGACACTGATGTTTCTCTATATAGTTACTTTGGCAGGAAATAGTTTGATTATTTTCCTAGTAGGAGGCAACTCTCAATTGCACACACCAATGTATTTCTTTCTTGGTAACTTGTCTTTACTGGATCTTCTATTTTCCACCAGTGTTGTACCCTTGATCATGGTGAATTCATTGTATAACTTCTCCACTATCTCCTACAGCTCCTGTTTTACCCAGCTTGCTTTCAGGGCTTTCTTAGCACTGGCCGAATGTTTTCTGCTTGCCATTATGGCTTATGACAGACTTGTAGCTATTTCAAATCCACTCAGGTATAATCTGGTTATGTCTTCTCGAGTATGTATTTTCATGGCTTTGCTTGCCTGGATGGCAGCCCTCCTTCTCACTGTTCTTCCCATTCTACTCTTTCCAATCAGTTTCTGTGGGCAGAATGTAGTCAATCATTTCTCCTGTGAGGTTCAAGCCATCTTCAAATTGCTCTGTTCTAATACCATTTCTTTACAGATTATGATGATAGCTTGTGCTGTCATTTCAATGCCAGTACCTTTAATTTTCATTCTTTTCTCTTACCTTTGCATCCTCAAGGCTGTTTTAAGAATCCATCCAACTAAGGCCAGGCTTAAAGCCTTTTCTACATGTGCCTCTCACTTGATTGTGGTTACTATCTACTTTGGGACACTAATATATATTTATATGAGACCACAGAGCAAAATATCTCACAATGGGGACAAAATTGTCTCAATATTTTATGCAGCAGTGACACCAATGCTAAATCCACTCATCTATGCCCTAAGAAATAAGGACATGAAAGCTGTTCTCAAGAGGGTAAATTGTGGGGTCAAGTCTTAATGCCTCAAGCACACAACAGCATACTAGATGGTGGTTTTAGTTTTACTGGTAACTTCACATCTCTGATTGTCACTTTAGAAATGGGAAAGGACTTGCAAAGCTTTTGAATAATTGAAGTCACACAAGAACAAGAATTTTATGTCAAACGAATAAATCTGCTTCATCTTAAGTAAAATTAAAATGCAAGCTCCACATGAAGAACAAAGTTTGCAAGTTCATGACAGAAAATTATTTATGGTCTTTTTTTCTCTCTTTATTAGATATTTTCTTCATTTACATTTCAAATGTTATCCAGAAATTTCCCCTTACCCTCCCGCATCCCCACCCTGCTCCCCTACCCACCGCCTCCCACGTAATGGCCCTGGCGTTCCCCTGTACTGGGGCATATAGAGTCTGTATGACCAAGGGGCCTCTCCTCCCAATGATGGCCAACTAGGCCATCTTTTTCCATATATGCAGCTAGAGACATGAGAGCAGGGGGAACTAGTTAGTTCATGTTATTCTTCCACCTATAGGGTTGAAGACCCCTTCAGCTCCTTGGGTATTTTCTCTAGCTCCTTCTTCCTTGGGAACCCTGTGTTCCATCTAATAGCTGACCGTGAGCTTCCACCTCCATGTTTGCCAGGCATTGGTATATTTTCCCCCGAGACAGCTATATCCGGGCCCTTTCAGCACCATCTTNTTGTGTAAATATACCAAATTTTTTGTATCCATTCCTCTGTTGAGGGACATCTGGGTTCTTTCCAGTTTCTGGCTATTATGAATAAGGCTGCTATGAACATAGTGGAACATGTGTCCTTGTTACCAGATGGAATATCTTCTGGATATATGCCCAATAGAGGTATTGCAGGATCTTCCGGTAGTACTATGTCCAATTTTCTTCTCTCCACCATGAGAACCATTGTAAATGTGAAGCCAGTTCTAGTATTGCTTTTGCCATAGCATTCTAGTCGGGGGGGGGGTGTTAGTCTACCTTTAATAGCCCAAGAAGTGAGGATTTGTTTTACGATGGCAAATGCATTCCAAAATTAGTGACATTTTCCTTAAATTTTCTCAGTTCTAACACATCCACGGGTTGCCATTTGAATTCCGGATAACCTTGTAGATGGTCATCATCTGGAGGGCTTTGTTGTATACTAATTGGGTAAACTAAAGTTTGTTCTCTAATAACCTTTGGTTGGTGTTCTCTAATTTTATCTTCTGTCTCTACCTTAATTTTCCTTAATTGAAAATTTAAATTCCTCCCTGAAGGTCTGTGCCCATGCTTCATATCTCTCCTTTTGTCTCTCCTCCTGTTCCTTGATCTCCTGTATTCTCTGCTCAAGGTTCTGCTTCCACATTTTAATTTTTTCTTTATATTGCAATTCTGATATTCTACTATAAATTTTATTTTGATTGACTAATTTAAAAAGGTTATTCTCCATGTCCTGCTACCAATACTCGTTATTTTCTCTCTGCTGCTCAGTCTGATCTGTGAGCTCCTGTATCCTTTATTCTAGCATCTTTTTCAGCTCCTGTCTCCCACCTTCATTTTTGTCTTTCTGTCTCTTATTCTGGTCTATAATTTCCTGTGTCTTCAATTCTAGTGTCTCCTCTAGGCCATGTTGCAAAATATTAAATTTCTCTTTCTGTTGTTCATGCTGCTCTGTAAATCTCTGTATCTTCTGTTCTAGGATCTGCTTCCATAATTTTAGCTTCTCTTTATGTTGTAATTCTGATATTGTAGCATCTACCTTACTTTGATTTACTAGCTTTAGTAAAATATCCTCTAGACTTTGCTTCCAAATCTTATCTCTATATCCTTGCAGCTAAGTCTGGTCAATGAAATTCTGCATCCTTTTTTCTAGTATCTCTTCCAGATCCTATTTCCTCTTTCGGTTGCTTATCTTGACTGATAAAATTATATATATTATACATTGTATGTTGTATCTTATATCTTATATATTGTATATTATATTTATAATATATATTATAAATAAATATTATATATTATAAATATATTATATATTATATTATATTATATTATATATTTTGTATCATATATTGTATATTATATATCATATATTATGTTATTATATGATATATAAAATTATTATATATTACATATTGATTATTATGTATTAATTATATGTCCTATATATTACATGTTGTATATTATATATATTATGAATTTATAATTATTACCTGATCTGCAGCCCTTTTTACCTTTGTCTCCCTTTTCTATTCGATTCAAGACACTGCAGTCCTCTCTGATTTTTTTTTTCTTTGAAGGGAGGTGCTGACTGTAGAAAGACCCTAGGCTTCTGAGTTGGCTCTCTGTCTTTTGTTTGGGTTGCAGCTGTCAGAGTGTGTGTGTGTGTGTGTGTGTGTGTGTGTGTGTGTGTGTGTACTAATCTCAGGCAGCCTGCAGCACAAGCACTCGGGAGAGTGGGTCTGGCCCTCCTGCATCCTGTGTAGACATGGGGGATTCAGGGGAGGGAGCACAGAAAAGCTCCCTTGGGCATAGGTGCCCTGAACAGCTCACTGTATCTGCCAGAAAAACTACCTCCCTCTCAGGCAGTTATGCTACAGGGTTCCCTGTCTCTCCCTGGGAATCCAACACAGTGCTGCCCAAGTCCAGCTCCAAGCTAGGGTGCTGCCTCTGGCTATAGCTGTCTGCCTGGGACTTGGGGAGGAAGTCTGTCAGCAGTTTTCTGTAGATACCTCAGATGCAGTCAGATTTCAATCCACATACTACTGAAGCCCTTTATTGAGAGGTAGGAGGTGTGGGGAAGGGCAGTGGACCTGTAGACTTTTTCCAATCAGGAAGTCTAGCTAAGAAAGAAAACTACAGGTGTAAATGCCATCAGCCATCTGTCCCGATCTCTCTCCTTTAAAAAGTGATGATGGAGACTGAAGAGATGTCTCAGCACTTAAGAGCACCTCCTGCTTTTGGTCAAGATCTGGACTCAGTTCTCAGCATCTACATCAAATCACTCATGACTTCCTGAAACTCCAGTTCCAGGGAATCTGGACTCCATTGGCACCAGCACACAAACATACATATACTCCATGCTTGTATGTGCAGATGCAGGCATACATGTAAAATGCATAGATAAATAAATAAATCCCTTTTTTTTTAAAGTTTTGGCAATGGCTGGTGACAAGTGCTAGGCCAGGAAGAAGAGTGAGGAAATAGAGAAATAGGAAGGTTTTTTTAAATTAATTAATTATTTTATTTATTTACATTCCAGTCATTGCCCCCTCTAGTCCCCTGCCTCCAGTTCCTCAACCCATTTTCCCTCCCCCTTGCCTCTGAGAGGGTGCTTCCCCTCTCCTCTCCCACAGGCCTCCCCCTTCCCTGGGTACTCAAGTCTCAAGAGTCAGGTGCATCTTCTCTCACTGAGGCCAAACCAGGCATTCATCTGCTATATATGCTCCCAGGGGCCTCAGACCAGATAGTGTATGCTTCCTGGTTGGTGGTTCAGTCTCTGGGAGCTCCCAGGGGTCTGGGTAAATTGAGACTGCTGGTCTTCTTATGGGTTGCCCTCCCCTTCAGGTTCTCCAATTCTTCCCCTAATTATTCCATAGGGGTCCCTGACTTTAGTCCAATGGTTTGGTGCAAGTATCTGCTTCTGTCTCAGTCAGCTGCTGGTAGGGCCTCTCAGAGGGCAGTCATGCTAGGCTCCTATCTATAAACACATCATAGCATCAAGTAACAGTGTTGGGCCTTGGTGCCTTCCCACCTCCATTAAATGGATCCCAAGTTGGGCCAGTCACTGAATAGCCTTCCCTTCGGTCTCTTCTCCATTTGTGTCCCTGCAGTTCTTTTAGATGTGAACAATTCTGGGTCAG
>LR752642.1:8438-68652 GCA_902729485.2 Mus minutoides
CACATAGTTAACATTTGACTGGGTTGCTGCGTTTGAGGGCGTTTCATGTGCAAGGCACAGAGCTGGCCAACATTCACTGAATGGGAAGAGAGTCTGGAAAAGATTGTTGTTTACAAAGCACGCACTTGAAGGGCCGAGCACTCTTGAGAGACTGTAAGGAGAAGGAGAGAGGGAGCCGGTCGATGAGAACTTACAGTTGCCAGCAGTTAACCACTAAGTAAATCACTTCCTTGGAAGAAGAGAAAGCAACAGGAATGCCTTGTAGGTGGTTATAGCCATGGGGTGGAGAATGAGGGTCCCAGGACAAGGATATCGCAGCACATATAGCCAGCAATGGCTATATGTTGGTTAGTTTTATTTCTAGTACCACAGGGGATTTCTCTCATGTCATCCTAGGAGATGGGGAGGGAGGTATGCCACCCTCTAGTTACCACATGCACAGAGCACACACACGTATGTGTACCCATGTACATTTACAAACACACACACACACACACACACACACACACACACACACACACACACAGATCCCACAGGAAAAAGAGAAAAGAGAACTTTGTCGTCTTGTTTTTTATATTTCTTTCTTTTTAAAAACCTTTAACATTTCACATATCTGTGAAAAAAAAAAAAAGGCCAAGGTCTACTAAAGGTCTCTCTACCTTCAGTTTGGATGAATCCTAACTCTAGCTCCCCAGCGCCTTACTGGGAAATCTCTGTCTTTCCATGATCCACATGACTACCTGATGTGTTTGTGATTCATCTCCAGAGAAACAGAACAGTCTCCCATCTTCCTTACTTTGCATCCGGTGGTGCTTTGGCCTTCCTTGGCACTTTTAAATTTATTTTTTTCCACCTGTATTTTTCACCCAGATGTTGTTTCCAGCTGCACTGGATGCTTTTTTTCCTAGTGTTAGCAAGCTCTTTCCTCACTGCTTGCTTGCGTGTGAGCATTTTGGTGCGTTCAATGCCCCCTTGCTTGTGCTGCTGCTAGACAGTCTTGCTGCACCATTGACATCATCCTTCCTCAGGGACTCCCCCCTCAGGAGGGTCTGTTTACCCCATCCCTCCCCTGTATCTCCTCTTCCTTGTCTTCTCCCTCCTGCTCCGACTGGGCACCTGATAGTTATTCGGTCCTTATCATTTGGATCCCCTTCCAAACCTCTCCTTTGCCACTTAGTAAAATCTCAGAGTTCTTCTTCAGCAGAGTTCTGCCCAGGAGAAAGACTGCACAAGGTTGGGAAGGTGGAAAGAGGAAGCTACTTGTTTGTGGAGACAGCTGCATGCCGTAACCTTTGTCAGCACACGGGTGTTTATATATTCATAGCCTCTCCCAGACAATTCCTGTGAGTCATCTGCTGCAAAGGTGCAGGCGAGAGAACAACAGGGGCTACTGTGACCCCATCAGGTCCAACACTCTTGAAGGTCTGTGGTGATTCTCTTCTTGGTGCTTGTGATGGTTTGCATATTCTCAGCTGGGGGGTGGCTCTACTAGAAGGTGTGGCCTCGTTGGAGTAGGCATGTCACTGTGGCTGTGGGCTTTAACACCCTCATCCTAGCTGTCTGGAAGCCAGTATTCTGCTAGCAGCCTTCAGATGAAGATGTAGAACTCTCAGCTCTTCCTGTACCATGCCTGCCTGGATGCTGCCACATTCCCACCTTGATGATAATGGATTGAAACTCTAAGCCAGTCCCAAATAAATGTTGTCTTTATAAGAGTAGCCTTAGTCATGGTATCTGTTCACAGCAGTAAAACCTTACCATAGCTATTTCATTGATTATGTGAATCTGGAATCATCAAGACTCTATGACAATTTAAATTACTATTTTCTAAGTTAATCAGGTAAGATTAACTTAAAAGAAACCACAGTCACCTCCTCAGTATGCACATTTTGGATTGTATATTAGTCTATTGGAGTTGTGCATGTATGAGTGTGTATGTGTGTGTGTATGTGAATGTGTGTGCATGTTAATGAGTATGTATGTGTTGTATGTGTAGGTATGTGTTGGAAGGTAAATTTTTTATAGCTGTGGCAGATATCTTAGAGAAATAATTTGAAAGGATGAAAGATTTATTTTGGCTCATGGTGTTTCAGGGTTGGCTAGCTCATGGTGTGGGAGAACAAAGGATTGATTCATGGTAGTCAAAGAGGAGAAGGAAAGGACAAGAAGAGGAAGAGGAGGAAGAGCAAGAAAGTCATCCTTCAAGGGTGGCCCTTACCTAGTGACTACCTAGGTCCCATGTCTTAATGATCTACAAAATAATCAATGGATAGTCCATGGATCAATTCAGAATCCCTAAATCACCTCTTCATGACTGGATCTAATATATATATATATAAAATCTAGGGACTAAGCCTATAACACTATAACATCTGAACGTTCATTCACAAACTGGGAGGATGAGAGGCTTTACTTCAAATGAACCACCACACAGGGGCACGCATGGGTGAAGATGCTGCCATCTTTCTTACTTCCAGAATCCTTGGGCTCTGGTGACCCAGTGGGAAAACACTGTTGAACAATGTGATTTTTGTAACTAAGCTTTGATTGCAACACCCTGTTCTCTCCAATACACCAGCAGCCAATAACAAGTCAACCACATTTACTTCTTATTTCTTGTTTATTCAGTGTGCATGTGTGTGTGTGTGTGTGTGTGTGTGTGTGTGCAGTATGCCTGTGTGCACATGTGCATGTATGTACGTGAATATCTGTGTGAATATCTGTTTGAGAACATATGAATGTGTGTGTGTGTGTGTGTGTGTGTGTGTGTGTGTGTGTGTGAGTGAGTTGGTTCTCTTCTTCTTCCAAGTAGGTCCTGGGGATCAAACATGGGTTGTCAAGAGTCTTTACCCACTGAGCCATCCTACCAGCTCAGGGATTTGTTGCATTTGATTCAATACTGCTTTGAAAGTGTTCCTGTGCACACATGAGTCCTCAGGAATCTATAAAACCATAACTGGGGCCTGGAAAGTTAGCTCATTGGTCAAGAATATGTCCGCTTTGACAGTGGGACTTAGTTCAATGGCTAGTACCCACGCTGTGGAGCTTACAAAGGCCCATGACTAAGCTCCAGGGTATCCTGCACCCCTTCTGGACTCCTTAGGCACCTGCAGTCATGTATGCACATTCCCCACCCCCCCACACACACATGCACACACATTTACACATGCACATGCACACACGCAAATTGTTATGTACATTTATTTATGCATTTATTTCTGTTTTAACACATTGTCTTTGAAAACAAAGTCCTTTATCTGGAGTTGTCTGTATTGGTTTCTCAGCATATATAAGCAAATAAACATTTAATATGATTATGATATGTGTTATATGTAAAAATTAATATATGCTCTAAATAATTATTAAATATTACCAAAATTAATGAACGGCAGAAATACAGATAAATTTACACAAGTGACTAATAGTCCTAGACATTGGCTGAAACATAGTTCTTATTAATGTAAGTTAAAATTCTTGTTTAGAAATTTTCATGATTGATAATAAATATACTTATAAAATGAACGGATTAAAATAATCTGTGGCTTATATAGAAGATTTGTGTACACAGGATAATTAACTTTCCCATGGTTGTGTTCTTGATTTATAAGGTCCTCATACGAGCTCTCTGTGCAGTTGGCTCTCATGGCTGTAGGTCATGGACAGGGTCCACATGTGAAGCTCATCTTCTCGACTCAGAGTCCCTCCCATGTGCACACATCCTCACTTGGATTCATCTCCTGTCTCCTGTCCTCCACAGTTCCACTCCACTATCCCCCTCTTTAATTTATTTCTACCTTTATTGAGTTTCCAAACTGTGACTGCGTGCAGAGAGAAGGAGAACAGGAAATCTATGGGAGAACAGACATTTTCTTTCCATAAATTCTAATTCTTGAGCCCTCTTACCTACCCCAGGCTGTGATTTTTTAACAGATCTCTCTTTTAAAAGTATTGGTTTATTTCATGAAGACATCACCAAGAAATATAATTGTGGTACAAGCAATGCCTATAATTTGTCTAGGGGCTATTATCTTCTCTGTAAATTAAGACTTAATCAATACCTAGTAAGCTGTCAGGGACACTGCACTAAAGTGATTTCTCTTCACGCAAATGAACTTACACGTGACTCAGCTCTGCCACCTTGGCAGTGGGAAGAAGCAAACAAAGAGATGAACACAAGCTCTTAGTTTTCGTAGCTTATCACCTGTAAGTAATTGAAGATCTTCTTAATTGTGCTTATGGAAAAAATAATAAAACTTTCATTTATAAAATTCTAAAATTGCAATTAGGGTCAATTTCATCTCAGACTCTATCAAAAATTTTATTGTTTGTCTTTATTGTTTTTTTCTGGTTTAAATTGTATCTCATCTTTAAATTTCTTTTTTTGGTTACTATGCTTATATTTGTACTTCTGTCCACTTTTCTAAGGGTGGTTAACAGGTACCTACAGATTGTGGGATGTTATAACTTTGGGGCATACAGATCAGGGCAAAGTTCTAGCTTCGTGAAATTTTACACTCCAGTGAGAGAGAGAGACAGAGAGAAAGACAGAGAAATAGGGAGACAGAGAGACAAAGAGAAAGAGTGATACACAGAAACAGAGACAAACAGAGAGACAAAGACACAGAGAGATAAAGAGAGGGAGAGAGACAGAGAGACAAAGAGAGAGAGACAGAAACAGAGCAACAAGGACACAGAGAGATAAAGAGAGTCAGAGACAGAGAGAGGAAAAGAGACAGAGAAACAAAGAGAGAGTCAGAGGCAGAGATAGAGGCAGAGACAGAGAGACAAAGACAAAGATAGAGAGACACATATAGAGAGACAGAGTCAGAGAGTGAGACATACACAGAGACAGTGAGACAGTATACTCAGCTTAGACTCCTAGTCAAGTGTCCTTCCCTTTCTTCAGAGCAGGATAAAATGCTTGGTTAGCCCTAGGCTAGCCTTAGTATACAAAGAAGGAAGAGGAGGACGAAGAGGAAGAAGAAAGAGGAAGAAAGAAGGAGGAAATTAGAAGAAATAGAAAAAGAAGAAATCTATAAAACTACTGTGTGGGAAAAGAAAGTACCAACAGCTGAGGAGCTCAAAAGAAAGCCATAAGGAGCTGTCAGAGAATCCTAGGTCTGCGTGCATGGTAGAGGTGATGGGTTTCTTGCAAGGGTTTCTTTTTTTCACTCAAAGAATCTCTAGGATGCACTATGAAGGGATGTTGCTTCCCATTGACTAGATAGATGGTGCTGGTGCACCAGGCCCACATGGCACTTTCTATGAGCCTGGCCTGGAAAGGAGGCCTGCTGAAAACCATGTTGATCTCACCTCCCACACGGATGCTCAGTGAGAAATCATCGGATATACCTTTGTTTAAAAAAAAATCCAGAAATGTTAAGTGACAATAAAACACATGGGGAGACAGGTAGATTTGGTGTGAGATTGAGTTCTTTCCTTCATTAGATATTTATTGAGTATCTACTGTCAAAATTTCTGACTAGTCCTAGGGAGAGACAGACTTTGTGCTTCCATCAACGGAAGCTGGAGACAAGAGTGAAACTGAACTCATAAACATACAGGGATAGCAAAACCACAACTTGAGAGACATCCACAGAACAGCGTAGGAGAAAATCCAAGGAGAGACTTCCTTCTACTCTCTCCTTCCTTTTGAGGAAATCTAACATTTCCATTACCTGCTGCATAAATACTCATTTGATAGAAAAATTCTCTATTGATAGTTCTCGGATGACTTATTAAGAACTGAATGATTTCTAACAGTACCTCTGGTATCTATCTGCACATAATGAATATGGTGTTCCACCATTCGTGAATATGCATACAAGTATGTATACAAGCCATCCTCATCTTTGCAAAATCTATACTAGGAATTACTCCTTGCAGACGTTTACGTATGACCTCAACATCTTTCTTTGCCTTTGTGGTTGTTGAGGACAGGTGCAGAGCAGTCCACAGTTTGAGTCACCTGATGCGTTGTCCTCAAGCGAGGTCAGACAAGACGCCTTTATGCTGTCTGTCTTCAGCAGATGAGATCAGTCTGTCATCTGGCTTGAGGTCTCAAGCAGCAGACAGGAGCCGCTTGTCTGGTCTACTCAGTGTTTTGTTTTCATACCTGTGCTTTGTTAGTGATCTTTCTGTTTAACGTGCTTAATCCCAAATGCAGTGTGGATATACCATCTCTATTGCTCTTAACTGCAGGAGAGCAGTCTATGAGCTAGGGAAATTTTATTTGGACATGAATGTATAGTGCTGTAGGCTGAGTCCAATACTAATGAGTTAGCATATGTATTGAATACATTGTCTTAAAATAGAGATCTATGTAAAGTAGGGTTGATAAAAACAAGTAAACAAACAAACAACAACAGCACAAAACCACAAGCAAACATTTACCGGGTCCTAACCTTGTGTCTCTCCCAAGAGTGATAGTTTAGTATTTGCTAGTTCAGCATTTTCGGTGACTTTCTAGAAATGAGAATAAGTAATAAGAATTGACTGTTTTGTATCAGCACCTCAAAGGGGTAATTTGTCAGGCCATTCCCAATTGCAAGGAGCCTATTCTGGGATAAAAATTATGGAATTCATACAATCTTCCCTAGAGGGGAAATAAAGAACAAATATAGTAACTCATTTTTAAATGACACCTATGATGTCATTAGGCGATATAACCTTACTGAGCCACCGTCATGTGTGCAGTCGGTGGCTGATCACAACGTCATTACATGCCACATGTTTTTCTGGTGAGAGAAATAATCATTTACAATTAGCTGGAGTCTTCTCACCTGCTTTCAACTTCATTCTCTCTGTTTGCACACAGCATTACATTCCAGTGCACGGAGACAAAGGAATTTCACCTGCTCATCATCATCCCCGCATTTGTGCAAAAGTAAGGCTGTTCTACTTAAGGAGAGCCTGTGGAACATTCATAATTCATAGAGGGGCCGTCTGAAGGCATTTCCTAGGATTGTCACAGAACTCTGTCAGTTCCTGCTGTGATGAAAAGCACACACCTGTGAATATGATTCAGGCTCACTGGTATCTGAGGAAGCCATCGAGAGCTGCATGAGCTCGCTCTCCATGCTCTGGGACCGTGGCCGCCGGGAGAAAGGCACGTGACAGGCGATTTCATGGTGCTTTACTCAGTGTGGGATCTGTTTTAGAAGCAAAGCTTCAAAACCTTGAACTTTGCCTCATTTCCTCCCTCTTCATTGTTGATTTGAGAGATTAGAGGCATGCCACAATCTCTTTTTCTGAATGTCTTCTCATATGTGCAGGCCGAAGACTTAAGAAAGAATTTCTCGCACATTATAAAAGCGTAAATCAGCCAAGAGGAGGCGATTTGCAAATTGCTTTTCCCTTTATAATTTTGATTCATTAGAGAAGGGACAGGCAGGTGTGTGGGCAGCCACAGCGCAAAGACTGCATTTTCTTTCTAGATGGGTGAATATCTGTCAACAGGAACCTCTCTTCTGAGAAACCCATGTAGGATTTTTACCGTGAATAAAGTTCTCCTGGTGAGTGCTTCTGGTTTTCAGAAACATGGAAGCCAAAATTAGAATCTGCTTAGCTTTTACATTTTATTGACGTCTTATTGAATAGGAACAAAGTGAAAAGATTCACAAGACATTTTTTTTTGTCCTTGATGGACGAAGATGAAGGCAGATCAATGATGTACGCACTCTTAGTTGCTGACATACAGTATGCTTGAGTGGCTGGAGACGAAGGCGTGGAACCTAGGAGTGACAAGGATGAGGGATAATTGTATAAACCCACAATTCACAAGCCTTCCATTTAGGTGCAGATATCTTGTGTTCTAAATGCGACCTTGTCTGCTGGCGTGGAAGGCAAGCAGGATGTCAGAGTGTGTGGTGGCTATGCTGATAGCATTTCCAGGCAGTCCCTATGTCCTGTTGGAAATGTCCTGTACAACTATGAGCAAGCCAGTATTCACCCATTGCTTTGTTTGACATATTGTCTTTAAAATGATGTTTATTGGGTTAAAACATACACAGCATACGTTTATCTATTTGAAGTGTGCAGTGGTATTAATTAATCACCCAGTGATGTGTACCGTCCTACTGTCAGTTCTAGAACACCCTGTCTTTCCCCATAGAAATTCAGAACTTAATAAGCCAAACTCAACTTCCTGGTAAGGCTCTCACCAAGTAGCCTCTGTTCTACTTCCGTCTCTCTGAACATGCCAGTTCTAGGTTTCTCCTGTGAGTGGAACTATAAAACAGTTATATTCTGACTGGCTTGTTTCGCCTAGCATGATGTTTCTAACGTTCATCCGTGTTGTAGCATAAGGCTAAAGACCATTCACTTTTAAGGCTGACTACATAAGTAATAGTCTAGGACCTAGTGTTCCATCCAGCATCTAAGACTGAAGTTCTCCCTGGGAAGTGTTTGTGTTTGCATCCTCATGGTGGTCTCCACCCACTGGGAGCTGCATCATATGACTGTGACTCCTGGCTTCTGGGCAGAATAGTAGCTTTCCTCACTCTTACTTATTCAGTAATGCTATCAATAGGTAATTACTGATAATCTACGCTAATCACTGCATCATCCAGCATTCGACAGGCTCATGGAATAAGATATCCAAGGTCTTCCCATAGGAAGAGCGGCCATATCCTTCAGGGAACATCTACTCTCGGTTTACACTCATCAGGTGGAAACTCTTCTGTTAAACAGTATGCGTCAAGCATCTCTTTCTCTTTCTAATATAAGAGCACACCAAAGGAAACAAAGAATGATTGTCTTCATAAATAACCAAAAGAGTAATGACTCTTCTAGTACATTAAGTGAGAAAGTCTTTATGGAATCAAGACATAGAGCTTGCATAACTGAACAAATTCACAAGCAGATACCAGAAACAGACTTGAGCCACACTTGATGTCACATATCTACCTTCTCAGGCAGAGGAAGTTTGGGGGCAACATGGTAATAATAATAATAATAATAATAATAATAATAATAATGCCAAAGCAAATTAACAGATACATATTAGTAACAGGGATACAACTACCTTATACAAAGCACTCTAGGCAACAAGAACAAATCAATCAAAGAAAACCAAACCAAGCAGGAGGTACATATAGACAAATCGATGACCTGGCAGGACCTGAAGAGGATCCTTTGACCATAATGACTAAGTCGTCATGCAAGTTCCCAGAATATAGTAATGAGAATTCAATTTTAAATTGCCAACATTTCCATTCTGTTATAAACTCACCCAGGCTTTAATAACTAGATAGTAAAAGTATTTTAATGCTGTAGGGCTGACTCAGTAATCCTCTCTCCATATTTATGACATTTAGAAAGTTGCAAGTTACTTAATTCCTCAAGGTCAATGGCTGTCCACCTTTACCATACATCAGAGATCGTGTGTGTGTGTGCGTGGTGGTGGTGGTGGTGGTGGTGACTGGTTAAAGTCCACATTGTGGAGCTTCAGAGTTCTGCGCTCTGGAGTGGAACTGGAGAATTTTTCACGTGTTGGCAAAATTGTTTGTCTGGGAGCCATATTTTAGGAACTTTCTGGGCATAGGTCTAGTTCTCTCTGGATGTCTGGATGAGAAGAGTTGTATTTCAGCTGTAGGGAGACTGTTCTCACACATGTCTACTTTGCTACCATTGTTGTTAAGACACATTCAAATCACTCTCAGGCTCAGGCTGAAACACAGAAGCCTTCCAACTTATGATGCACAAAGTAGGCAAGGTTGTCTTTCAAAGTCTAACTCAGATTATCCTATTCTCCTGGTTAAAGATCTTTAAGTCTATCTATCTATCTATCTATCTATCTATCTATCTATCTATCTATCTATCTATCATCTATAATCTATCTGTCATCTATCTATCTATCTATCTATCTATCTATCTATCTATCTATCATCTATCTAGCTATGTAGCATATAGGTAGTCCATAATACCCAGTTTTCAAATCTGGGGCACTTGGGATCTGGTCCCTGGTCATCTTTCCATCCCTATTGTAGTCTGGACTTCCTCTCTCTCTGGCTCACTGAGCCATAGTCACACTGCCAACCTTTCATCTCTCTCAAGCACAGAAATTTCCTACCTGGATACTTATATCCCTCACCACCAAGCATGCTCAAAGCCTTTGCTGCAGTGACCTCTCCCCAAACGTTCTTTGTCTGGATAGTCCCTTCTTTTGCGGTCTTCCCAGAAGCCCTGACCATTCACACGTACAGTAGCTCCTTCCATTTATCCTGATTTAAAAATATACTTTATTATTTTCCTTTCTAGCTTGGATTCTAATTCTAATTCATTGGCATTGCTGGACTCAAAGATGCTTGAGTAGAGGGCCATATCAGCAAGCACCCTGAGCGTAGCGGCTGGTCCAGTTTTGAATTGCTGGAGGCACAGGAACAGGCAGCATGCTCTGGAGTATAACGCTCACTCTCTCGATTCAGCTCACTCTCTCGATTCAGTTCAAATAAGGAATCTGTCACCTGGAGCCCTGCTGTTTCAGATAATGCTACTGGTGCCTTGCCCAAAGTCCCTTATTCCATCCTAGACTGCTAAAAAGTTTGGGGGTCTGCTTCAGCATGGTGAGTGACTGTCAACTTGGGCATATTTATTTTTCTTCTAGTATTTTTTTTTCTTTTAAAATTTATTAAGCTAGCCTACTGTCTTAATTTGGGTTTTACTGCTGTGAACAGGCACCATGACCAAGGCAACTCATACAAGGACAACATTTAATTGGGGTTGGCTTACTGGCTCAGAGGTTCAGTCCATTATCATCAAGGCATGGCAGCATCCAGGCAGACATGGTGAAAGAGGAGCTGAGAGATCTACATCTTCATCTGAAGGCAGACAGGAAAAGCCTGGTTCCTACATGGTTAGGAGCCTATAGTGACACACTTCCTCCAACAAGACCCCTCTTAATAGTGCTACTCCTTGGGCCAAGCATATTCAAACCACCACACACAGCAAGTAAAAGTTTTTATTACGGCATTCTTATGTATGTGCATTACACTTTCCCAATCCATTCCCTTTGCCCAGTGCACTCCCTCATTGCCCCTCTCCAGTGCACCCCCCCCCCACCCCGTCAAGTTTTCTTCTTATCCCACTTTCTGCCTTTAGGTGACACATGTTCTGCTACTGGGCCTCAAGTTCTCTTTTCCCATCTCACAATCCTCTTCCAAGTTTTATCTCTGTCTGTCTTTGCCTCTCTGTCTCTCTCTCTGTTTCTCTGTCTGTCTGTTTGTCTGTCTGTCTGTCTGTCTGTATCTCTCTGATATCTCTCACATATGCATACATACATACAAACACACACATGCAAGCACACCCACAAGCACACATGTATGCTTGAATGCATGCTCACACATGCACACACACACACACACACACACACACACACACACACACACTTTTTAATTGAGACTTAGCATATATGGGAGAAAAGTGTGGTATGGTCTCTGAGTAAGGCTTCTTTCCCTCAGCCGTGATTTCTGCTTCAATCCATTTCTCTGAAACTGGCAGATCATTTTTATGGCTGCAGAAACTCTGCTGTAAAGCTTCCATTTCAAGTGTCAATTCTAACTGTATTGAGTTGTATAGACTTTGCATCTGGTTAATTTTGGTGTGTGATGGTTTTTATTTGTAATAAAGTTTATAAACAATTTTTGTAATTTTTTTTGCCTATTTATCTGCTGATGAACATCTAGGTTGACTGTATATCCTGGCTGTTGTGAACAGCATTGTGTGTTGTGGCCGAGTATTGCTGTAATACATTGTCTTAAGAATGCTGTCTCTGAGTCAAAGGGTAGTTCCAATTGTAGTTGCCTGAGAGACGACTGTACTGACTCCAACAGTGGCTGCACCAGTTCCTGTTCCTGCCAGCAGTGTATCAGGCTTTCTCTTTCCCTCATCCTTGGCAGTACTTATGATCATTTGTTTTCTTCAGGATAGATTCTGACTAGGGTAAGACTCTCTAAGTGGTTTTAATTTGAATTTCCCCTGGTGGCTAAGGACGTTGAACACTTCAAGAGATACTTATTGGCTTTTTTTTTTTTTTTTGAGAATTGTCTCTTCAAACCGTCAGTCCATTTGTTGATTGGATGATTTGATTTTTAGGTATTTAATTGTTGCTTTTAGTTCTGTATTACAGACATTACCTCCTCATCTGCTATAGCCTTGGTAACGGTTATTTCCCACTTGTGTGTAGACTTCCTAACTTTCCATTCGGTCTTCTGTCTTTTCACTATTATATTTTCACTTTTGTGATACAGAACTGTATAAATTTCATATATTCCATTTGTCACGTTTGGGATTTTCATGTGTTGCCTAAGCCCTTTTCAGAAGTCCCTAGCCTAGCCCGTGCCTAGATCTTGATGTGTGTTAGCTGTTTTCCTCGAACAGTTCCACGGTCCACTAAGCTTTTGGGTCTCTTCAAAATGAGGGTTTGTGTGTGTGTGTGTGTGTGTGTGTGTGTGTGTGTGTGAGAGAGAGAGAGAGAGAGAGAGAGAGAGAGAGAGAGAGATTCAGTTTTCTTAGGTGCCCTTGTCTAAGGGGCTATTTTTCCTTCGATGTATATTCTGACAGCTTTGTCAGAAATTAAGTGACTGTGACCATGTGAGCTTATTTCTGAGCCCTATATTTTATTTTATTCCATTGGTTTGCATGTCTGTGCTGTGCTGTCACTAAGCTGTTTCCTGCTGCTATGGATCTGTAGTATAATTTGAGGTGTAATATAATGTGTGATGCTTCCATTCTGCCCTATCTGCTTAGGATTGTGTGCTGCTCGGTTATGTGTGCCAACTTGACACAAGCTACAGTCATCAGAGAGGAAGGAGCCTCACTAGAGGAAATGCCTCCAGACGTAAAGCTTTTCTTAATCAGTGATTGATGGGGGGGAGGGAGGCTCAGCCCATTGTGGGTGGTGTCATTCCTTATAAAGCAAGTCACAGAGAGTAATTCAGTAAGCACTACCTCTCCAGGGTCTATCAGTTCCTATTCCTCTCCTGATTTCCTCCAGTGAAGGACTGTAATCTGGAAGTATAAGACAAATGAACCTCTTTCTCCTCATCTAGCTTTCAATCATGAGACAAGTTGGTATCAGTGTAGTGGGGCCTTGCTGTGACATACCTGACCATGTTTTTTGAGAGGATTGTGGAAGGACTTTGGAATAGAAGAGTCAATGAGTGTTGTGACTACATTGGGATGTTCTGTGGGAGCTTGGAAGGTAAGAACGTTGAACAGTGCCGAAGATGAAGTCCTGGCTTGTGAAATTTCAGAGGGAAGATTAAAGACTCAAGGCTGTTGCTATTTTGATTGAAGATTCTGTGGTTCTGGTTAGCTGGGACTTAACAATTAGCTGATACCAGAATCACTGAAGAGAAACCTTTGTGTGACTGGGACAATTGATGCTTCTTTGCTGGAGCTAAGAAATTAGCAGTGATTAAGAAGAAACCAGCATCACTGTGATGAAATCTTCTGGGAAGTATTTCCCGAGAGCACAGAGAAGCTGAGTTCCAGAACTGGCTGAGGTCGTAGCTCATCCTGGTGGAAGAACTTGGTAATGTGTAAGAGTCACCCATGTGGTACCAGTTTTAAGGCATGACGCGGTCAGGGAGAGCAACTTGGCAGTGTGAGAGCCTAGGAGAGGCTGTTGGTGATGGTGCAGCCTCAGTGGCGTAAGACTGAAGGGGTCATGCAGAGAAGTTGATGCTTGGCACCAGGAAGTGCCTATGAGAAGCTATTAGTAAAAATGTACCCAGTTGCTACAAGGGACCCCAGCAATTTTGGGGATGCCAGTACCGTGGGATGACCATCCAGAGAAGCATCTGCAGTGGAGTGGAACCAGCCAGAACCCAGAAGACAAACTGTGTGCTTCAGAACTGGAGAAGTGACCTAAGCCCCTTGGAGGAGCCCAGAGGATCATAAGTGAGGCCCTGACACTGGGACATTGAGTTATTTACACTGTTGAAGTTTGGTTTTGCTTTGTTCAGATTGTGACCATGCCCTGGTTTTTCCTTCTTGAAGCTGGGAAAGTGTTGAATTTAACTTAATTTTTCACATGACCCCATAGCTGAAAGACTTTGAACTTTTAGAAGAGGTTTTGGATTTTTAGAGACTGGATTTTTAAGGAAACTGAAATTTTAATGTGCTTGAATTAGTAATAACTGTGGGACTTTTGCAGTTATTTGTTTTTTAAATGTGAGATCTTGGGGATGAATAAGAGGGGAAGGGTTGTGGCTTAAAAGTGATGTGTTTGTGTGTCAACTGTACAATAGGTCAGTTGTACCAGCTGGTTTTGTGTCAACTTGAGAGGTCATCAGAGAGGAAGGAGCCTCAGTTGAGAAAATGCCTCCATGCAATCCAGCTGTAAGGCATTTTATCAATTAATGATCAGTTGGGGAGAGTCCAGCCCATTGTGAGTGGTACCATTCCTGACCTGGTGGTTCTGGGTTCTATAAGAAAGCAGGCTGAGCAAGCCATGAGGAGCAAGCCAGTAAGCAGCACCCCTCCTGCCTTCAGAGTCCTGCCCTGCTTGAGTTCCAGTCCTGACTTCCTCCAATGATGGACTATGATCTGGAAGTATAAGCCAAATGAACCCTTTCCTCCCCAACTTGCTTTCAGTAGTGGTGTTCTAGATACCCAGACTAAGGCAGGTTTCTTTGGCTATTCAGGATCTTTTGTGCTTCTGTATATATTTTGGATTGTTTTTATCATTGCTTCTGTGAAGAATGTCTTTGGTGTCTTGACAGGAATTGCATTAAATCTGTAGATTGTGTTTGGTAATTGTGGTGCTTTAAATAAGAATGGGCACCATAGGCTTATAGATTTGATGCTTGATCATTAGGCAGGGGCACTACTTGCAGAAGATAAGTAGGTGTGGCCTTGTTGAAGCAAGTGTTCCACTGCAGAAAGGGCTTTGGAGTTTCAAAGCCCAAGCCAAGCCCAGTGTCTGTCCCTTCCTCCCTGCTGCCTGTGGATCTGGATGTAGGACTCTCAGTTCCTCCTCCAGCAACAATTCCACTTACCATGATGATAATGGACTAAACCTCTGAAACTGTAATCCACCTCCAATTAAATGCTTTCCTTTCTGAGAGTTGCCATGGTCATGGTGGCTCTTCACAGCAACAGACCAGACTAAGATAGTAATATAGTCATTTTCAGAATATTAATTCTGCTAATCCATTAGCATAGAAAATCCTTCCATTTTGTAGTGTCTTCTTTAACTTCTTTCTTTAGTGTCTTTACGTTTTTGTGTTAGAGGCCTGTCATCTTGGTTTATTCATGGGTATTTTATTCATCCATTCATTTATTTCATGAGGTTATTGTGAATCGGAGTTGTTTCTGTGATTTCTTTCTTAAGTTGTTATTGATATATAGAAAAGCTAAGGACTTTTGTATGCTGGATTTTGATCTTGTCAACTTTCAGAATGTGTTTATCAGATCTAAAAGTTTTGTGGTGGATTTATTTTTAGGGTGTTTTAAAGAGTCACATCATCTTCAAATGGAGATGTCTCGGGTTCTTCAATCTTTATTGGTATCCTCCTTTTATGTCATTTCAGTACCTAAGACTTGGAACACAGAGAGTGGGTGTCCTTGTCTCAGCCCCTGACTTTTAGAGTAATGTTTACATTTTCTCCAGCTTAGGACACTGTTGGCTGTTGGTTTGAAATATATCACCTTTATTATGCTCAAGTATAACCATTATTATACACTTCTTCTATTCCTAGTTTCTTTGGGGATTTTATCCTAAAAGGCTATTGAATAGCAAAGGCCCCTTTACATTGACTGGATTGACTGAATGATTTCCACCCCTTAGTCTCTTTTCGTGCCATTGATAATTATTTAAGTTGAATAAGCGTGTTCTCTGGAATGGAACCAATACACTCAGGGTACATGAGCTTTACATATTGTTGAACTCAGCTAGCAACTGAGAATCTTTGTGCCTGTGTTCACTGAGGAACTATTTTGTTAGTTTTCATTTACTGTTGTGTACTTCTCTGGTTTGGGTGTCAGGGTAATCCATGCTTCCTGGATTGAGCCTGCTAGTACTGTTTCTGCTCTATTTTATGGAGGAGTTTGGAGACCTCTGGCATTGCCCTTTCTTTGTATGTTTAGTAGAGTTCAACAATAAATCCACACGGCCCGGCCCTTGTCTTTTCTTTGTTGAGAGATTTGTTATTATTGCATCAGGCTCGGTGATGTCATGAATCTGCTAAGTTGTTTATCTCTCTTGATTTAGCGTTGATGCACAGAAATTGTGTCATAGGTGCACAGAAATTTACCCAGTGTTATCGACCTTCCAATCTTTTGGAATGCAGGTTTTCAAAGTATTGCCCGGTGACTCTCTAGATTTCACTGAGATCTTGACCAAGCTCCCCTGTTTCATCTCTGATATTAAGGCCTTCTCTATTGTCATTGGTTAGGAGTTTGTCAAACTTATAAATTCTTCAAAGACTTAACTTTTGCATTAGTTGCACCCCAATTTTTATTGTTTTCTCTGCTTGAATCAGGGGGCCCCATGGCTGAAGCTGTTTTGGTTTGCTTCTAATCACTGTGCCATTTTTTGTTTTGTTTCTTCTTTACTATTTGTGTGTCCCTTCATTATAGCAATGGATTTCCAAAGCTGTTCTTCTTTCTTTCTTTCTTTCTTTCTTTCTTTCTTTCTTTCTTTCTTTCTTTCTTTCTTTCTTCTTTCTTTCTTTCTTTCTTTCTTTCTTTCTTTCTTTCTTTCTTTCAAACAGGATCTATTCTGTTTGTTGTTGTGTGTGGTTTTTTATGTTGTTGTGTATGTTGTTGTGTGTTGTTGTGACTCCTCCTCTAGGTAACATGGTGGGAGCTTCTATCCCACCAGCCTATATGAACATCCTCTCATCTTCTGTCTTCTTTTATGCTATTCCAGAAGTATGCCTAAAAGGGCTGCCCAAAGAACTATACATATAAAGATACTGGGGTTAAAAATACAGTATTCTTCCTGTAGCTGCCATCTTAGTAACTAAAAATTAAATAGTATCCAGAAATGGAGAATTCAAGGAGTGAGTAATAGGTTTTAAATTGCATATCATTCTAAGTGATGGGGTGAAATGTCAGGCCACACCACCTAAGTGATGGGGAGAAATGTCTTGCTGTGTTGTCTAAATGATAGGGTGAAATGTCACGCGGTAGTGTCTAAGTGCTGGGGTTATATGTCATGTTGTACCTTACCATAGTATCCTGTTGGGATGTGACTCATTCCTTTGAGTATGATATCTATGTTATATGTATTGCCCACCCTTTGGTTTGTTATTAGAAGACTCTGTTATGACTAAATTAGTACTACAATACTTCCATTCAAATGTCCTTTGGGGGGCTTAATAATGGTCTCAAGGCATAAGGGCAGAGCTGCTGGGTTTTCAGATGTGTTGAATGAAAGCTAGAGTGTCTCCTTCAACTGACAGGTGAACATTCTACATTTAATAAGAAAAAAAGATTGTATATTAAGGTGTTTGAGATCTGTGTTAAGAAGGGATCATCCATCTGTGCAATTGTAAAGGAAGGAAAAGAAACTGGTGCTGGTTTTGCTGCAGTACCTATAACTGCAAAAGCTGTGGCCATAGTGCATGAGAATTATAGAGGAAACGGTATACATAGTATTCAGTACTTTTCAGATAATAGAAAACAGGATTGTTGACAGCCTTTACAACATTAAAAAAACAAAAACAAACAAACAAACAAACAAACAAACAAAAAAACACTTGTGGAGATTGCATGAAGTTTGGTGTTAGAATGATTTGGAGACTATTCAGCAGAAGGCAGCCATCATGGATCAGAATTTGCGAAGTCTGTCATGGAAGAAACCCAGAATGACCTGGGGAGAAATGAAAGATGAAGCTGCCATCTTGGAAAAAGAATAGTGCTTGTCCGGATGTGTCCTGCAGGGGGCGCTAAACCTCAGGTAGAAGTAGGCAATTCGATTCCAAGCCAACAGGAGGCAGAACTTTGTAATCAATAGAACTGCGGAGAACATAATGGTTTCACATTGTCATGGAGTGAACCCTTTTCACTCCCTGTGTTCAGACAGAAGCTGGACGGGGTGAGAAGAAGGAAGGAATTAACACCCATCCTCAACCTGTCGCTTTACCTAAGTGGTGTTCTCATGGCAACACTTTCCCAAAACTTCACTGTCTTTCTAGGTGGCAAGAAACTATTTGAGAAATAGTTGGGGGTAGTGCTGAGGAGCTCACTAGACAAACAGGGAGCCCAGCAGATGGCCAGGGTTCAATTGGTTAGAGCACATTTATTTTGCTAGACTCTATTTTCAAACCAAGGAGAGAGATTGATATCTTAGGACAATGGAGAAAATTTGGCGAAAAGTTTTTGGGAGAATGATTTCGGGAGGAAAGCCATGTGAGATTACATAGCCATTGGGGGAGGATACATTTTGAGGGAAGACTGGAGATGCTTAATGACGAATTTATTGGCATTTCTGCTGACTGAGTTGGCAACGTGAACCCGCCTCTTATTTCTGTCTATAGCTTCCACAAAAATACAGATTTTTAATATTGTTATTAATGAACTGTGGCTTTGGCTATGATGTTTTGGAGACAGGAATATGTTGAATGTGTCCCTAAAATTAGCTCAGAGAAACCATGAGAAAAGAACAAAGGCACGTTGTTGTGAGCTCATTTAGTGGCCAAAGCCGCAGGATAAGACCGTCTCTGAACTAAGGGAAGAGGATGAGGTGTGGGGAAGTCTGAGTCCCTCTGCCTTAATCCTGGATGATCAGTTTGTTTTCTATTGTCTTTGAGGCAAGTAGTAGGAATTCCTTCTTTAGATATAAAACAAGGCTGCAGGACCACCAGCGTCTCCTCACAGAGCAAGAGAACATTTATAAGCCAATCATCTGATCACTCAAGGACCAAGCAGCCACAGTGTTCAGTGCTCAGTGGCTAACAGAGGTCATAGGGCAATGGGTACTACAGACAGGGTCACACTGTAGGTGTGTCATCAGCAGCATGCAAGGCTCTTGGCTTAAAAGGACAGACACTACACATAATCCAGCTTGCTGCTGTTGCTATCTCGAAACTTTTAGTCAGTTCTTTTGGGTAAGCCCTGTGATTTCTTCATCTCTGAACCCCACAAATATTATGCAGTGGATCTGACTACATCAAGAGTTTTTAGTTATTTGATGCCGATGTCTCATTAGAGTTTATTTTAGAGACCACATGGATGCTAAGTAGAAAGCTGAGCTCTCAACCACTTACTAGTAGCTCTGGGGGTGGGGGGGTGGGGGTGGGGGATGGGAGGTGGGGAGTGCTCAGTCTCAGGAGGGACCTGGACATAGCACTCAATTTAGTATTTCTCACTGTGGTCTACATTCAGAATAACTGGAGAACTTTTGAAAATAGTTATACCTGCATCCTAACCCTGGAAATGAAAGCCGTACTTGGTTTATGCTGGGTCATCACAGTTTTAGGACGTTCTTCAAATGACTCTAAGAACCAGGGACCTAATTCCTTGGTGCCTGCTATTATACAATTAAGCCTAACTTGTTATACCTCATTTATTCATTTAACAAACACCCATTAAAGTCCTACTCTGTGTGGATCATTGTAGAAGGTGTGTAGAACCAAGGCTATTGCCATCAAGAATCTAATAATAGACTGGAGCTGTCAATCCATTTATCCACCATCTATCCACAGGCTCTCTAAGGCTGCCTCTCATGTCTTTCCTTTCTCTCTCTTTCATGAACCTTTAATATCACCCCAGGCCACCCTGCATCCAGAAAATGTGAAGACTTTACACAACAGAGCATTTGTTTCCTTGTGAAAACATTTGAGCTTTTGATGGAATCTACACCTCTGCCTTCAGCTCCTGTCTATCACAGATTTGCATATACATATATAAAGGCCCGTTGCAAAAATGCATTTAATTTTGCAATAAGCAACTCTAGTATCTGAGGAAATGCCCAGAAGCAAAGCCCACACATTCTATTTTCTAGGAGGTTCTATGCTCACTACTCCACCTGGGTGATTATTTACATTCAGGTGTGCAGTAATGTTTTTCTTGTTATGAAAGCAGCAGAAAATATCCTCCTGTCACAGAAGGGAGCTGTGTAGGTGTGGCTGGCCTCCATCTTAACTCTCAAAGGCATGCTTAGTGTTAGCATTTAGGAGGATGGAGAACAGGAAATAGTCTTTAATATTTCTTTCCTGGAGGTTTTCTTGGCTACAGGTTCCATGAACAGTTCTCATTATGATAAACAAAACAAAATCTAGGGGAAAATCTCTTTAGGAATCCATCATTCATGTGTTTATGCCTCCCTGGCCCCGAGTCACTGAAGTCCACAGCAGCTCAGGAGCAGTTCCTGCCCCTTCTAGGGACACCAGTAAGTGGTGGGAAGTTCATGGATTCCTTATGAAGAACAGCGAGACCTGGAAATGCATCTAACTTTACTCTTGTCCCATTCAAGGAGAGGATCATAGTACACAGATACTGAAAGAAGGGTGTGCCAGAAGACAGTTCTCCCTCCACAGTTGGGACATCCTTTCTACTTAGTATTTCTTTGTGCCATTTGTGATAGGGTCACTCGACATCTTTCATGACTATCACACCTGACAGCAGAGGAAAGCCCGAGGCCCCATCGCACAGCAGCCCCATCACAGCCTCCAGCCTCCAGCTGTAGCTCTCCTAACTCAGCTTTACTGCCACAAAGGAGCCTGGGACTTTCAGCTGGCGGGTGAAAGTCAGAGGCCTTGCCCAGCTTTGGCACTGTTTGCAGCATGTGTGAATTTAAGCTCGCTTTTCTCTTTCTGGGCAAATAAGGTAAAGTTTTAAATGATTTTTTTTTTACCAATTTGTTGCATTTGCAGCTTTGTTTTGAATAAGGCTAGTGATTTTACCTACTGATTGAATTTTTGAAATGTGTAAAACACGTGTCTATACATTTAAAACTACATAAGCTATGTAGAGTACACACTTAGAGAAATTTTGTTGTGTCTTCTCCATAGCTTTGACCTCTCCGCTTACAGGTAATTATTTTGTTTTAATTTCTAGCCTGTCTTTTTCCCCCCCTATTTAATTTTTTTTAGATATTTTCTTCATTTACATTTCAAATGCTATCCCCAAAGCCCCCTATACCCTCTCCCCGCCCTGCTCCCCAACCTACCCACTCCTGCTTCCTGGTCCTGGCATTTCCCTCTACTCGGTCATATGATCTTTGCAATACCAAGGGCCTCTCCTCCCATTGATGGCCAACTAGGCCATCCTCTGCTACATATGCAACTAGAGACACAGCTCTGGGGGTGGGGTACTGGTTAGTTCATATTGTTGTTCCTCCTGTAGGGTTGCAGACCCCTTTAACTCCTTGGGTACTTTCTCTAGCTCCTTCATTAGGGGCTCTGTGTTCCATCCAGACTGTGATCATCCAGCTCTATATTTGCCAGGCATTGGCACAGGAATGAGAGCATATTCACAGTGACTAGTCTTGGGGATCAGGCAACCAGTTACATCTTTATAAGAAACTTATTAGAACTATTTACTCTCCAGCTTCCTGGCTTCTCATCACCACCTAGCATACTCTGTATGCCCAGAACTTCCAGTGCTCATGGCACCCAGCCAGATGCCAGGACGGGAGGCAGATGCTTGCATTACTTCAGGGCAGTAATTCCAATGTAGCTCTGCCCTCATTAGCCAGTGACAAGGGACGGTCTCAATGCCTTTTATTTACAAGTCTGTACTTCACAACTGAAGGATCATTACTCCGGGCTAGAGATGCAGACATCTCTCTAGTAAAGACAGATCATCCTCTTTTTTATTTCCCCTCAAATTATTTATTTTATGTATATGTGAGTATACTGTAGTTGTCTTCAGACACACCAGAAGAGGGCATCAGATCCCATTACAGATGGTTGTGAGACATCATGTGGTTGCTGGGAATTGAGCTCAGGACCTCTGGAAGAGCAGTCAGTGCTCTTAACCACGGAACCATCTCTCCAGCCAAGAGAGACTATTCATAATGGAACTCTGATCTACCAGTTCTAAATGCCAGTATTATCCTGTTCCTTCTGATATCGTCACTGATTATAACAACTTTGATTCACTTTAAGCAACCCTTACACTGCTGTATAGATGGGAAAGTCAAACCCTTGCTTCTAAACTTAGCTCTTACAAAACGTTGTTTGAGTTCTTTCCTGACACATATGCTCCCAGTTCAGAAAACAAGGGTGTGGGAGAGAGATTGTATTTACAGAGGTCCTCTGAATGGTGTGTGCAACCAAGGTACTCTAATAACACATGTTAACTGCGTGCTCTGAAATGGCTCATGGAGAATGCACAGACACTGCTGTGTGCTGAATGAGGGAAACCTAACATTGTTCCTTCACAAATGTCAGCCGGCAAGTGAAGATCCTCATCTCTGACCAGTAGTCTGCTCAGTTGCTTGTATGCATATTATTCTGATTTAAAACAACAACAACAACAACAGCAACAACAAAGGCCTTTTTTAAAAGAAAAAGAAAAGGAGGGGAATATCTAAAATATACCAGAAAGTATTCACTAAAAGGAAATACATTAAAACGAATACAAACAAAAGGGAGAATTTGAGTTAAGAAGTGAAGGCATACTTTGTTTGCAAGTATATCATTGTGTTCCTGTGTGTGTGCATGTGTTTGAGTATGTGCATGCTTTGTGTGTGCACATGCATAGGCCAGAAGAAGGACCTATGACTCCCTGAAGCTGTAGTTACTAGCATTTTTGAGCCACCCAACGTGGATACTAGGCACAGAATTGAGTACCCTGCAAGAACAGAATTCTCTTTCAATCACTAAGCCATCTACCTCTCCAGCCCATTTTAGTATGAACTGTCATTAAACCCATGCCCTCTAGATAGGACTGTGAGTCCTGTGTGCCCATCACAACAGGTGTCTGAGGTGAGTGCTGTCCTCCTGAAATCCATGCCTCTGTGATACCCCAAAGGTGACCTTTACAATCTGTGTAGAAGTGACCACTTTTAAGATGAGGCCAGGGTGTGCTATGTTGGACCTTGACACAATGACAAAGATGAAAATTTGGACTTGGGATCCATACGAGGGGGGTGGGGAGGAGAGAGGGAGAAAGAGGTGGGGACAGATTGGGCTGATATGGACGCCAGTTTAGGAATTAGGACAGTCAAGGTTGCTGGCAGAAGCCTGCAGAGTCGAGGAAGGACCCTTTGCTGTTTGCTTTTGTCGTTATGGCCCCGGGGAGTGTATTAGTTTCCATTTTGACTTTTGGCCTCTTAACCTTTGACAGAGCAAATTAAGTTTTGATTGGTGGATTTCTGCAGTAACTGGTTGGAGTGTCTGGGGAAGGCACTTGAAGAAGCGGCTCTGGAGGCCTTGCTGAACTTTCCTGTGTAGAGAGAGGCCCTGCTAAGCAGTGACGGGTGAGTGTGGCTATTCTGCCAAGTGAGGCGGCCGTACCTCGGAGCACAGGGTGCCAGTCACTCATATTGATGGGCTTTGTTTAGTCTCTCTAGATAAACCTGTAGGATTCCAGTGAGAGATTAAGAATAAAAAGTATAAAGAAGGACCATAAAACACAAGAGCAAAATTTATATACCTATTTATCTTTATTCGCACTTCATCCTAAAGAGGATTTAGAGTTCCTTTCATGGAAGCACACAGTAGAAGGGGAAATAAATTAAGAAATGAGAAAGATGAAACAAAGGGGAGGAGGAAAAGTCCTGGGAGAAAACACCAGCAACAAACCCACAGAGCACAGCCCTGGCCTCTTACCCCATATATGAGCAAGGCTTTCTAGCATGACATAATACCAAATCTGAATTTCTCTCTAATTTGTATAAATTCAATGGGAATTTCAGGCTGTTGCTCCAAGTAGAAATGAACTCTAATTATCTCTCCGGTTTTCATATGATTTTCAATAAGTCAGCATTACTGCTGCGGTTGATGAACTGGAAAGCCCAGAAAAGCAGGCTCAACTTTTTTGTGTCCTCTGAATCCTTTGAAATGTTTTAGACTCACTGTCTTTGAAGGATTTGTTTGTGCAGAGAGAAAGAAAAGGAGAGGATGGGAAATGGTTTCATATATGAAATGTTTCATATACTGTTGCGTCTGATCTATTAAATCCCGTGTGCAGGCTTACCACAGGGGCTGAGTTGGCCACCAAAACAGCACGGGGGGCACCAAATGGCTCCATACTGAGCTTCTCGGGGGCTCAATGGATATCTTCAGCCCCACACAAAGAATGTATCCTGCTACATCTAAGGGAGAAACAATATGAAAATACACAGAGAACACATTTGTAAGATCGTCTTCTCTAAATGTCTCCTGCTTGGGGGACATCACCTGGTGAATAAAGACATCACTTGGGAATCAGCTCTATCAAAATACCTTGTAATAACCTTTTCTGTGGAGATAGGGACCTCTAATCATATTTCAACTTCGAGGTACACACGCGTGCTTTGGGTTAAGGGAATTCTATTTATGCAGCTCTGAGTGTCCTTGGGGGGAAAAATAACTGTTTGGAAACAGTTTTAGAAACTAAAATTAAGGAAAACTTTCTGCTCTCAGACAACCGTTCCCTTTTGTATAATTGTGCATGGAAAGCAAAGAACAGTATAGTGCATGATTTAATGATTTGGGCATTTATTAATTCATTTTTTAAAAAGGAACCTTGGTGGGGGGAGTTAAAAGCAAATTTCCTGCAGCAAGGAAACGAAGCCCTTAAGGTTATCCAGTTCATTTATCGTTGGAGTTAATTAAACAGTGACCTGGACTTTTCACACAGTAATTACTCTTGATGAAAAATTAACTAGTCTTCCAGTAAGAAAGCACACACAGCAAATTGTTAGAGGGTGGCGGGCCTGACCCAGGATGCAGGCTCGGCGGTCACAGTTCCTGTAGGTGGCAGTGAAGCACCGCACGAGCCGCCGTCCTCGGCCCAGACTGCGCATGCGCTACGCGAAGGGCAGGAAGCTGCCCAGAGCATGCTCTTCCCTCAGGCCAGCAATTTCACTAAGTTACTGGCTCACTATTCTATTTCATAGCCGCCCTCTAAATGAATCTTTTCTGAAGTCAGCAGAAGTACAAACTGCTCCTTCGTACACCCCCAAATCGTCCTTCTGGTGGAGCTGGTTTCTGTTTTATTGTTTTATTTATTTATTTATTTATTTATTTATTTAATTTCAGCGTTGGCGTTATATGGAGGGAGTGGCGTGGGGAATCTGGGCTAAACCCTCCTCTTGAATTGCCAAAGCCATTTAGCTTAGCCGCGGCTCAGCCTGCTTAGGGAAAAAAAAAAAAAAGTAAATCTATAAACTCAGCGATCACAAACCTGCCCTACTCAGGAAAGATGTCCCCAAAAGCCCATAACGAGATTTCTGAGCTTCCTTCTTGTGTTTTTGTTTATTTTGCTGTTTTCCTTCCTGCTATTCAAAAATAAATAAAATACCCTACTCTGCTCAAAAGACCAAGATGATTAGAATTTACACAGCAACCAAACCATGAACCATCTAGGTAACTTGCAACTTTTAATTTGACAATAGTCTGAGGGCAATTATTATTATTATTATTATTATTATTATTATTATTATTATTATTATTATAACTTGTTTTCCTGTTTGACCTTAGATCGGGGTTACATGATAGCGTAGGGTGATAAGAATTCTGACTGTATGGGTTTCTCTGTCATCTCAGGCAAAAGTCCTCTTTCCTGCTTCATACTTCCAGTTTCCCATTCTTTTGGTGGCAAGATAGACTGCACACTGTCTCCCACATGTCTCTATGTCATGTTGCTTTGGGTCACAATACCTACTGTAGCTGCGAGAAGAGTCCCCCCCACCCACCCCCGTAACCTCTACCCTGTGCACAAATATATCTAAAATGATTTCTGGGACTTCACTGTTGATATAGCTTGTACAAAAATTTTATAAGCAAGATCCGGCAGAAAATAGACAGTCAAAGCAATTTATGGACTAAGTAAGAGGTACACTGGAAATAAAATTGGAAGTTTAAAGACAAAGAAACTGGGAAAAGAAAAGACAGCGGTCTAACTAACAGTCCCCAAAGGCATCAAAAGGTTTTAAGAAAAATAAATCTTGACATCTGGGAGCTGAAGTAGGTAGGAAAGGGGGTGACTGATGGGGGCCTATGCCTCTCAGAACTGGAAGAGCAGCAAATCAAAGATTTTGGGAAGATGAAGGATGGGACCTGCCGTTAAGCATCAGGAGAGATTAGCAGAGCGGAGGGCTGGTGCCATGGTGAGTGGTAAAAGAAAGATTGGGGAATCTGGAAAGGATGGCTGACTGGGTACAATTACAGGGTTGACAAATGGGCTGAGAAGAGAGAGGGGTTGAGAGATGGGGGGAGGGGAGAGGGAGGGGACGTCTTAGAGATCATCCACAGTAAAGCCAATGCTATTGTATTCTTCAAGGCTTTAGATAAAGGCACATTTATGTGGAGTAAGAAAGAGCTCATAAGAAGAAATGCTATGTTAAGAAATTTCCACTACAATAAAAAACACATCTACCAAAGTGGGCTCTGTGAGCCCTATGAGTCCAAGACCTGATAAAATCAACAGGAGTCTAAAACTACTACTAGCCAAGAGGAAGCTAGCCAAAAATGTCAGGGCTTCATTCACACCCCAGTACAAGATGGAGTTAGTTCTCTTTGTTTGATATTAGTGACGGAAGCACAAACCATCAGACAGGAAAAAGCCGCTCCCCAGCACATGCGCACATGCATGATACTGGGACTTAGCCAATCTAATGCCATCATCTTGAAGAAAAGATAATTCTGGTACAAACTTCATATAGATTTCTTTAGACTCCTTTAAAATATTTGAATTTCTAAACTACAGACCTGGTGGACACTCTAACTCTAACAAAACCCCACAGAATAAGATGAGTCTTAGGAATAGAGCTTTAAGCATTGGGAGAGAGAGAGAGAGAGAGAGAGAGAGAGAGAGAGAGAGAGAGAGAGACCCAGTGGGGGAGGGGCTAGAGATAGAAAATGAGAGCGTGAAGAAAGCGTGTAGAGAAGGAATTGGCTGAAGCTCAGGGATGATGAAGATAAAAGGAATGCTCACTGCATCCATACACAGAGGTATGGAAACTGACTGACTCAGAAGGACCACATCTGAATATCTGGATGAACACGAGACTGCCTCCAGTGAGCCCATTGTGTGTATTGGGATATTTCATATTTGATTTTAAGTGTCAAGATCAGTACATTCAAGTTGGAATTTTTTTATTGTTTATAATACAAATTTTCTTTTACCATCTTAGTCTCCTTTTCCTTCGTTCCCTCCCCTTCTTTCCTTTCTTTCTTCTTTCCTTCCTCCCTCCCTCCCTCCTTCCCTCCCTGCCTTCCTCTCTCCCTCCCTTTCTCCCTCCTTCTCTCCCTTCCTACCTTCTTTTTTTTGTTTTCCTTCCTTTTTTCTCCCCCTTTCCTTCTTCCTGTAGTTATTTCCTATGTGTCTCTGTTCTTCCTTCTGTTTGTGCTAAGTACTTTGTTAATCCCACCCTATGTGCTAAGTACTTTGTTAAGCACCTAAGAAAACTGTACAAACTCTGAAACACCAAATACTGGGAGATTTTCTAAAGATGGTTCAAATAACTCATTTCTAACCCACCAAATACTGTTTTCCCCCAAACACATTTAAGAGATAGCAATCATCATTTTACAGATCCACATGAAAATTTCAACTTATGTAATAAAAATAGAACAAATGTTTGCATTTAGTGTTTTAAAATCTTGGACTCTCCCTATCCCTTTGTCCTCATGGATTCCATGTTAGTGAGAAACAATGAAATAAAAAGTCACTGGTAAAAAGCAGCTCTCCCCGCTACCCCAGGGGCATCTGTGCTTGACTGGGTGGCTCACCTGTTAGAAGCACAGATTTGCTCAAGTTAGTGAAAACTAAGTTAATCCTGTGTAGCTTTGGATGTAGCCGGCTCCTTATTCAAGCTGGACAGAGCTCAAGCATGAACACTAATTCTCAGGTAATCTCATGGCCACCGCTGCATTTGAAGTGAGTTATCAGATTTCTCCTTATCCCACCAACCAGACGGATCTGTCCTCACTTGTGTGTGTCCACTGGAAATGAATGTGGCTGCCATTCACATAGTCCTACAGGAAGGTCCCTCGGGGAGACTAATCATTTAATATCTGAAAGCAATCTTGTGGAACCATGATGTTAGGATTACTCCAGACAGCTGTGTAACAATCCACAGCTCACACAGGCAGACATAGGTGGGGACATTGACCGTGGATCAGCAGTGTGGCATTCTTCAACGGGTCTTGCCCACCGCCAACTTGCGTGATTCACTGCTATTTCATGCCAACCTGTCCAACACATTACAAACCTGTGATGATGATGGTCACCCTTTACTCCTGTTTTGTATTCAGGCCCATCTTGAGAATTATAGTCTCAGACATCTGTCCATAGTCTTCAATAACCTAGGCTTTTTCCCTTGGACCAGTGATGTGACTTTCTGCCTCAGAGCCTCCTATAATTTAGCTCACTTTAGTATCCTGGAAGACTCTAGGTTGATAAAGGACTGGTCAAGTTACTTTTGTTCTTGTATGTATGCAGTAAAGATATATAAGCAAACATATGATGGTCACCATTTATCCGTCCTTAAGATGGTCACTATGAGACGAAACTAAATCTAAGTTGTTCAGGGCTGACTTGGAGACAAGCATCATATCTGAAGGCTGCATGGTGGAAGGCTCAGACTTCTTTTTCAAAGTAATAACTTTGAGTAGTTTCCCCAAGCCATATAAAAGTTACTCAATTTAACTACCTACTATTAAGAGGATCCTATAAATACTGAGAGGAGACTGAGGCCAATGAACTATTTCAGCTACTTTCATCGCATACTAATTAGCCACTTCACCTGGCAAAACTCCTTATTCTAAGATGTAACCATAAAATACCTTTTAAGCAAATTTTAGTGAAAATTTTCATCTAGAGCTTTTAGCACCCATGGGCTCTCCTATCTATTAAGAATCCACTTATTTGTGAATATAATGGTACATGAATGTTAAAATTAATCTCTCCCTCATGAAACGTGTTTTGCATCTGTACACAGATCAAAATTTTGCTGTGTGGCTCCAACAAATTTCTCATTTATTAGCAAACTACTATCTGCTTGCTAGGTGTAGGGTTCCAGGTTGCATTTGGTCATAAAGTCCCATACCATCTCTTCCTTCTAGATGTTCCTAGCTTCATAGACAGGGCTTGGGTAATTAGAGACAATGGATATGTAAACTGGAACAGACTTTAATGAAATGATTCATAATGCCCTCCATACTGGGGAATGACTGTCCACAGAGATCTCTGTATGTCTTGTTAGTACAGACACCAGCAGCCTTTTGTCTGAATTAACTTACCTAGAGTTTTTTTTTAGAACAGTTTTGGAAGATAGGGATAATATTCCACTATGGAGCAAGGAACAGGTTTGTGATAATGATAGTCTGCCTTTTTGAGAACAAAGCCAGAGTAGGTTTGTTAGCTGGGAATTGCAAAAGAATCACAATTTGTAAAGGAAAGATTCTTCTCTGTCAGCGTAAACCTGAAGCTTATGCTTCCTCTGGCACTGTGAGTTAGAAAGTTCTTTGTCTTTGACTCAGAAATCTCACATCTGCCAGAGCTGATGGAACTGTGGCACACTAACTTGCTACCTTAGCATATGGGCACTGAAACTGTAGCAAGCTAACTGGCTACATTAGCATATGGGCACTGGAACTGTAGCAAGCTAACTGGCAACCTTAGCATATGGGTACTGGAACTGTAGCAAGCTAACTGGCTACCTTAGCATTTGGGCACTGGGACTGTGGCAAGCTAACTGGCTACCTTAGCATTTGGGCAATGTTTTCAGAGCTCTCCCAGCTCCTGACACTTCAGTCCTTGCTTGTAGTGCCTGAGAACACTGCAGCAGCACAGCCAGGACCAGCTCAAGGATTACATTGTCCATTTTTCTGTCATTTGGGGTCTTGAGTATTTTCATTTTTGCCCCTATGAAATGAAGGTCTATGTAGCCAAACACATCAAAATGGCCTCTGTGCCCTTTTCCCAATGAGCTGAGTTATAAAGCAAACATTTGGAGAGAGAAATAGAATCTCATTGTAGTGCAATCATTGCAATGTTCTTGTTTGTTAATGTCCTGTTCATTTGTGACTTCATCTGCGGTATCACGAGAAAGATTTGCCTTTATTCTGCTTGGAGGTGGATGCTGACAAATTGACTAAGTTAAATATGGGTTTGTGAAATCAAAGGCACTGACAATATATCAAATGCCTTATTCTTAATGTATATCTGAGGGAAAGTGAGTTTTTGAGATCAGGAGTCAGGATCAATCAGATCCTAGAAACCAGTGGTCCATTACTCCGGCTTTTGTTCTTCATCTAAAGCTCATGAAGACTATTGGTCCTCCTTTTTTTTTTCTTTATTAGTTGGCATCTTGTGCAACAGTTTGGGTTGTCTTGGTGTAGAATGCAGAAGAAGATACAGAGGCTTTTGCAGGTTGACAAATATTGCAGTCTATAGATATTTTGGACAAAAATGTGACACTCTGGCAAGTGCTCAGAATAGTCAGCTGATCAGGGCCAGTTTAGCTAGTAACGGAAACAATGCATGAAATATAGGAGAGTGGACAACTCCAACATCAGCTCTCTAAGCCTAGAATTCAGTATGCTGAGTAAAGAGCAAACCTGGGCTACCTAATTAATCCCATACTAGCCATGCTACATACAGGGTCATGAGACCCTGTCTTATGAAAACAAGAGAGAGAGAGAGAGAGAGAGAGAGAGAGAGAGAGAGAGAGAGAGAGAGAGAACCTTGACCAATGAAGAAAGAAATAGAAGTGTTGGTGAAAGCAGAGAGTACTAACATCATTTGCTTTTTGTTGCAACAAAAAGTCCTCAGTGGGGAGAAGGAAAAATGAACAAGATTCCAATCTGCATTTCCAATATGGCAGCAGAAGATATGGTTTTCTGAAGGAACCCTAAAACTGAATGATCTACAGACTGCCTAGCTACTTATTGCCTAACATGGTGACCTTGTTCTCAAATGCAGTGAAGGGGACCAGATGAAACAGGCATCTCAAAGACTATCTTAATGCATCTCGCCAAAGACATTCAACCAGAAGCAGACCACAGCAGGGGGGTTATAGAACCCAGCACCCACACCTAACCTTTCAAATTTACTCTAGTTTCCACGTCTTCTGTGTGAGTCTAAGAAGTGAGTTCTCATTACACCCTGCAGTGAAACAGCCTCAAGACCGTTACTAAGATCCCTTGAGTTCTAAGGACTCAAGAATTGGAAGAGAAGCCTAGTCCTTCTGGAGAAGCTATACAGCTGGCTCTTAACCCTTCATCTCCAAGAGACAAGAGAGAGAAAAGCAACAGAAAAACAAGCCAAAAGGAAGGATCAAGAACTAGAGAGAGAATGAGAATGGTGAAGCCCAAGGGGTGGGGGATGCAGATGCAAGCCCTCACTTCACTACTCACTCCATTCTCAAGGACGATGAGCCAAGTGGGTGCCCTTGGCCTCCCACTAAACACTTTGGACTTTGTGTGTAGTAGCTACATCTTCATTTCCTTCCACAAGGCACTACTTAGTCCAGTGATGCACCAGAGAGTTTTCTGTCGGGCTTAAAGGAAAATACAAGTCATTAAAGGATGAGATTGTCATAGTTGACCTGTCTTGTATATGCTTTTAGGAGCCACTCCAATGTTCTTCATTGCTTCTGTATATCCACTTAGGCCAAGGAATGGAGCAGCTCATATCCCAAGAGGTTTCATAAATGCCACTTGCCTATTTACTTTAGAAACTCCCAAAGTAGGTCATACTAACACCTCAATTTGATCTACACTTGGACATGATTCCATCTGCATTATGTAACCATAGTGTGACTTCATATGGAAGATTCCTAGCTCCTTAGGGCACAAATATAGAACTGTCAGTCCTGTTGTGTTCTCATGGAGAGATCAACATTTGCCTCACCACACATCTCCTTCCTCTTGTTCTCTTAAACTAGTGATTATAGGTTTACAGGAAAAACTTTCTTCCTCCTTTTCCTCCTCCTCATCTCCTCCCCCCTTCTTCCTCCTCCTCATTCTCTTCCTCCTCTTTCTCCTCATTCTCTTCCTCCTCTTGTCCCTCCTCTTCCTCTTCTTCCTCATTTTCTTTCTCCTTGTTCTATTCTTCCTCCTTGTCCTCGTCTGCCTCCTTGTTCTCTTCCTCATGCTTCTCTTGTTTCTTGTTCTCTTCCTCTCCCTTGTTTTCTTCCTCTTCTTCTTCCTCCTTGTCCTCGTCTGCCTCCTTGTTTTCTTCCTACTTGTTATCTTCCTCTTCCTTGTTCTCTTCCTCCTTGTCCTCTTCTTCCTACTGTTCTCTCCCTTCTTGCCTTCTTCCTCCTCCTTATCTCTTCCTCCTCCTTATCTCTTCCTCCCTGTTCTCTTCCTTCTCTTTCTTTTCTTCCTCCTTGTCCTCTTCCTCCTCCTTGTTCTTCTCCTCCCTGTTCTCTTCCTTTTCTTGTTCTCTTCCTGCTCCTGCAGTCATCCAGGCTTTCTTCAGTAGCATGATGCTAATGCAGTCTCACCACTACCAGCCTCTGCTTCTGCCTGTAGCATCCTTTGCATCATAAGAGCTTCCGCCTGAATCTTCATATATAGATCAGCGTTACTCCAGTTCTTGTAATTTCCCCCTCTCTCCATCTCCAGTCTCCCAAGCCAGGGCTCTGTCCATCAAAGAGCCTGTGCACAGACTTCAAGTGACTTGCATGTGACTCTGTCAACATGACCCTTTTGTAAGTTAGAAGCCCTACTTGCAGAAAAGATGTAATCATCTCTCAACCTTCCTTTCCAAGACAAATAGCTTGGGGGCTGCAAAACTGCTGCCTGCTCCAGCACAGGCCTGCAATGCTCCTGAAAAGCCTGGCAGACTTCTCAGCTACAGGGCATAATTGAGGAAAACATTGATTAATTGATCTGTGACTAGCTCATAAGGCACTCTGTGGCAACAGGGGATATGTGCTATGCAGACCAGCTTTTAATTATTGTTATTTAGGTCCCTGTCACATGGAATAGGTGACAAGGCAGTATTATCATTGATCTGTGACATAAAAAGAAACAGTTCACGTTTTGTGCTGCAGATTTATAAATAGTTAAAGTGTTCACGCTAGAGGCGCCGAATGAATCTCTGCCTGCTGCAGCTTTGACCTATGCACAATGCAAATCACGCTAATAGCTCGAATTTGTGCAAAGCGATGCAGTTTACCAACCATTTCTTATGCCTTGTCTCATTTGACCCTCACAACAAATCAGGAAGGCTGGGGATGTCTTATGATTCCCTTTTTACAAGCAATAAGGCTAAGAGGGTTTTCCCTCCCCGAATAATATGCATGATTCTAGCTTGCAGAGTATGGAAAACAAAGGAGACACTGAAATTATTTAGTGGCTTCTGGCTGGTCAAGCATATTTAGGGCATTAATCACCACCCGAGCCACATCTTACTCCACCAACGCTAGGTCTTACCATTAAATGTGCTAAAACAGAACTTGGCATTATAACAGGATATACTATGAGGATTTGAGTGTGCAAAAAAGGCCTTCTCACTTTCAGTTTGATTACCGTGTACAGGAAAAGCTCAAGATAATAACCCATTAACCAGAGTTATTAAGGTTTTCCCACTGTATTTACAAAACTCAGGGAAAAAATATTGCTATTGACACAGAACCAGGACAAAATGAGTGCAGACTCTTGATACTCAGAGAAACAGAGGTTGCGTACAGATTATTAATATTGAAACAATGTATGCTGTGCAATCAGAGGTTTGCTGAGTCTGTCTGTGTGGGAGTTTGACACAAGTCTCTCACCCATATGCTTTATAATCTACTTAGGTTGTTCCTATCAGAATCTGTGGAGGCCCCACCCCTTCATGAGAAGCCAGCAGTGGCCGCCCTTACTGATGGTGAAGGTGAAGGTGAAGGCCAACAGAAATAAAGGCAGCCCTTTTCCTGGGCTAATGCATCAGGGTGTCATAGCCCAAACAAAAGCTGTGTCGGTAGGAATCAGTGGTGAGAAAGCAACGTTATCATTCCTTTGAATGTCTCTCTGTTAGCCAACGTGACAACTGCCACCCTTCAATGAAAGGTCGGGGAGAGGCACGCGGCTGGGTTTGTTTAGGGTTTATCTTATCTTTCCGTGATAAATGGGGCCATTGACCCTAGTCTCATAACCGAGGTGCTTCTCGGTGTCGAAGATGATTATAATGATTTGTTTCTGTCTCTGCCCTTCCCACTGAATTAGCTGCAGAATACCCCAGACAAGCTTGCTTTCTGGAGGATCCGAGTCTTCTCCATTAGAAAATGTGCGCAGGTTGCTTTCTGTAGAAATTGAAAAAAATGAATTGTGGGGTCATTCAGAAATACCAGTTACTGTTTTGATAGGAGGAGAGAGAAAAGAATCTTAGACGGGGAAGTGAGATTTGTCAGGACTGGGATGTCCAGGCTGCCCGACAAGTCAAGGGTAGATAGCAGGGTAATTACAGTTTGGATTCCCCTGAGAAGAACTGAGAGATGAATGGTCCCAGGGAGGACAGAGAGAGTGTCAATAGCATGATAAATGCTGCCGATACCAACAGGCTTCATCCAATAGCTCTTGTCTAAAACACAGGATTCTAATTGGAATGCTTGCATCCCTCTGCCCAGTACTTCTGCCTCATTCACCCAAAGAACTTTGGACATCCTTTCCAGAAACTTTGAGCAGTTCTGCCAGAAATATTCCATTTTACCTGGAAAATCAGGTCCCCCATTGAAGCCTTGGTCTCATTAAAAAGAAAATTAAGGAGAAACTCAGGTGGAAGCTTCAGGACTATTTTATTAATGTTTAAAAGGGGAAAATCCCATAGTAGGCAAGCTATAAATTGCAAAAACTTCCTCCAGGGAGAGACTGGAGAAGAGGAGGCAAAAGCTGGTTTGGGTTAAGCTGGTGTGGAGGTCAGCCATATTGTGGATAGTAACTACACATTGGGGAGCGGGGTCCTTAAGAGAAAATGGCGAAGGCCAATATATTAGGCCAAGCATGCTTAGAGCGGGTGGCAGAGGCTGGGGGAGAGGAAAACTGAAACTTGCTGGAATCATTTGGAAAAACAGCCAATATGCAGAACAATGAATCTCTGCTCTGTAAGAGATGGTAGCAGGGTGGGGGTTCTGGGAAGGATAGATACATCATCTCATTACAGGGGAAGATATCCCTCCTCTCTCTTTCGCATATCTTACGGTAGGTAAGTCTGCCTCTCTAGAGTGCTCTTGGTCCCTTATGTGCTGTACCTGCCCGACTGGGATGGTACATTTGACCCAGGCCTGAGATTTCATTTTCTTGACCAGAAGGAAGTAATTTTTCTTCAATGGGCCTTTTTCCAGTCTCTGTAATGCTGGCTGTGTCCAGCTGGGAGTTCTAATCTCCTTTCCTAACCCAGGTCCTCCATCGTTCTTCAAGGAGTTTGTAGGTTTTTCCTGCTCTTTAGCTTTGGCTCCTGTCAGTGCTAAATAATGTGTGCAGTGAAGCCACAGGCAGGAGCCAGATCATCAGCTGGGAATGCACTGGTGTCCTCGTGACCGGTGGGGAGAATTTGAAAAGCTATGGGAATGCAGAGAATAGATCTCCATCATTCCAACCGGAGGCAGCAGATTGGAGTCGTGACAGCCATGACCAGAGACCTGAAATTTATGGTGGAAAAACCATGTGGAAATGGAAAGGCTCCCAGTATGGCCTAATAAACTTTCCTGCTGGCAACCATTATAGAGAATGGAGTGAGACCAGGAGCTAGCAAAGGCTCAGGTCAACCTTATAAGAAGAAAGCAGTGTTCACATCCATACACAAGGCTGTCCTCCAGAACATGCATCATATCCTCCTGAGGCTCATGGGAAAGTTAGCCTAACTCATCACAGATTTAGGGGACAAAGCACAGGATGTCAGGTAGCAGGAAAGTCCTGGGGAAGGATCTCTCAAAGGATGAAGGCATTGACTTTAAAACAACCTATCCGACTTTAGGACTTTCCATTTAACCACATCAGGTATTTCACTCAGTATTATGTACAGAGGGAGAACAAGAAAAAAAGATGCTAGATATGTAATGTGTATTCAGATATATATATAATTCAAGTATGATGTGTCAAATATATGCTGATGAAATTGAGTTTTTTTTAACAAGATCTAAAGTAGTTTAATGGAGAGAAGGTATATTTTTCCTAATAAATGCATAATAAATCCTAGATAAACATATAGGGGAAAGTCTCCTTGATTTTTACTACATATTATAAAAAAATGAGGTAGACTGTAGCTCAAATCATAAATTCTCAACTCTAGTGCTTTTAGGAGAAAGATGTGAGACTATCTTTGTAAACTTAAGAATAAGGGTAGAGATGCACCATTTACTTATTGGTATTGATTGGTACTGATCAGCATATCTTTATTTCTACCCAATGATTCAGAATTCCCTCATTTTACACTTGACTTGATGCCCAGTGAGTAGATTTATGAAGTAGAAACCTCTTATGTTCTTCTGACTTTGAGTGCTTCCTCATTTCCTAAAATACGGAGATCTCCTGGTTGTTTCATGCTTGCTGACCTTCGCTCCCGCTTTGTGTACGGAGCTACGCTTCTTTTTAGTGGAGAGATTCGGAGGGAAAGCTCTGGGCTCAGTTTGCTCAGAACAAACTGCCACACTTGACATTTTTGCTCTATGGAATGAAGGATGTTAAAAGGTAGTGGGATCCAGTGGATAGTGCTCTGCTGTCTCCAGGTTCATTCAGAACACAACTTTCTCCTTTGAAGGGACTGATAGCTAAAAGAGGGGTAAAGAAATCTAAAAATCAGAGGGGGCGCTGCATTTGAGAAAGGAAAATCTTGAGTTGGAAGCTATGCTGTGGTTAAAGGCTGGAGGGAGCGCAATGCCCTCTGGAGATTAGGCTGGTGGAACAGTTGATTCAGAAGATGAGACAGGTGATGAGAGTAATTCTTTTTTCTCTTCTTCCTCCTCCTCCTCCTCCTCCTCCTCCTCCTCCTCCTTGTCCTCCTCCTCCTCCTTTTTTTTTTTTTTTAGTTTTTCGAGATAGAGTTTCTCTGTGTAGCCCCGGCTGTCCTGGAACTCACTCTGTAGACCAGGCTGGCCTTGAACTCAGAAATTCTCCTGTCTCTGCCTCCCAAGTGCTGGGATTAAAGGCGTGCGCCACCACGTGCGCCAGGCCATGAGAGTAATTCTAAGGGAAAGCCATGAGCATTTGAGCAGCCAGCTCACATTATCCCTAAGCAGCCAGTCAATCTTGCTCTGTCATCCTGTCCTTCATGGAGAGGAAAGACTGCCACTAAGGCAGTAGCCGCTAGAGGGATAGGCTGTTCTGTCCTCATCTCTGAGGCACAATAAGAAGGAACTGAGAAATTCCCTACTTCATTTTCTCCCAAAGTCAAATTCAAAGCTTCAAGATTAGGAATGGAATGCTAGGAATGGGGAACTTATTTTCTGGAGCTCAAGAGCAGATTTCCAAGTTCCCAGTGCCAATGAAGGCCAGCTTCAGGGACTAGGGGGCAAGGGAGGTGAACGTGAGCTCCTGAGATGGCACCTCAGACCACGTGACAGTGAGCTCCCTGAGATGGCACCAAAGACCACGTGAACGTGAGCTCCCTGAGATGGCACCTCAGACCACGTGAACGTGAGCTCCCTGAGATGGCACCTCAGACCACGTGAACGTGAGCTCCCTAAGATGGCACCTCAGACCACGTGAACGTGAGCTCCCTGAGATGGCACCTCAGACCACGTGAACATGAGCTCCCTGAGATGGTACCTCAGATCACGTGAGGAGAGCCAGCAGAAAGGCATGGGGGTGCACATCTAAACAGGACCATAGAGGGAAAGGGGAAGGCCCCAGCTACCCTATGAATACCCAAGACAGAGTCCATTCAGCCACCCTCAGCCTCGGGGCCATTCCCATCCTATCTCTTTCTCTGCAGTTCACTCTTCTGACTTCCTCAGACATTCATTCTTTGTCCATCCCAGGGAGCCCAGGGAACCAGCTTGGCCATCTCCTGGACAAACAAACCATTAGCACCCATTTCTAAAGTAGCCTTCTGGAAAAAGCTCTGATCCTTACCTTCTCCCTCTGCTCCTCTCTCTAGGTTCGCTGCACCTTTATCCCTCTGATTGGTTATGAGGCTTAGCTGGCAACACAAATCAGTTCTCCATCCCCGAGAGTTCTGTGAGCCCCTGGCAAACAGACCTTTCTCGAGTAATGCTACCATTCTCTATTTTCCTTCCAAAGTGTGCTGAGCATAGCAAGAGATGCCCAGTGGGTGTCAGCCATATCCTTTCCTCCCCTCAATGTACGAGAGCACCCTTCACATTCAAGGTTAGCTAATCTTGGACCTCTTTCTTTTCTGGTGGTCTCTTGGCAAAATGACTTAAGGGGCTTCTTAGAAGCACATCTGGAGATAGAAGCATTCTTTCTTGGATACAGAACTTCCAGATGGAGAGCCTGAAAATGTAGGGTATGGAAGCACAGGTGAACTGAGTCTTTGAGAGTTACAGTGAGAGAGCCATTCCCTCTGTGCTTCCTGGACCAATATGTTCTTCCTGTTAGAACACGGTGCCCTACAATGGTCATCATTTGGAGGCATAAGCTACATCTTGGAAGCATCCCCTTCTCACAGAGTATCATGCCCAAGGTCGTGTCTAAGCAGTGCCTTCAGGAAGCCATATCCCTTCTCCTTCAGATTTGTAACTGCCGTAAAGTAGGTCCCTTAGATCAAAACCATGTTTGCAGTATCCTGTAGCAACAAGATAAACAGTTAACAGCCCTCAGTACTGCTTGGTGATCCTGTGGTTATGGTCAGGAAAACCAAGCTTATGGTTTGAAGCAAGGCGCTGGATCCAGGATGCCAAGGAAGTGTCTTCCTTACTTAGTGAGGGAGTAAACCTGGGGGGAAGTGGAGGGGACTGTCAGGCACAGCAATGGTAAGTCTTGGAGTAGAGTCTGGAGTAGCTGCAGGTAACATGGAACACCTTGGATGTTATCACTTGGGCTGTTCAATGGCAGACCCAGGTCTATGGTAGCAAGTCTAAGTGACAGAGTCCAAAGAACACTAAGCAAGGGGAGGAATTTGAGTGTTCCATCCACCTTAAAAGAGGGAGGATCCAGCTAGGCCCTCCAGCCAGAGAAAGCCTATTTTTGGTAGTGTGTTTTATAGGTATTACTCATATCCTTGATTTTTTTTGTGTGTGTGTGCCTTGGTTCTTTTTCCCTCGTGGCTTAGGAAATATGGGTCACATAAGGTTTACTGCACAAAGCCTAGCCTTGGTAGTAGAGGTAGGTAGGGGTAGGGATGGAGACAGGGCAGGTCTTTGGATCTGGGCTGTGATTATTCACAGACACTTGGCTCATCTCACTTCCGTTCCATTTCCAGAGTTTGAAAACTCACACAGAGAGCAATCCAAGGCTGTATGGTATGTTGAAAGGTCTGATTCTCATATAAATATTTTCAGAAAGAACATGGGAAGTGTCAAAAATTGTCAGTCAGGGGACTGTCCTTGGATGATAATGCTTCGCAGCAGTGAGTTCCTACTGCCTCTGTCTCCCTGTCAGCCGAACAGAGCGCTTGCATGCTTTGCTGGTTTCTAACTAATGAGTTGGCCCTTTGCTCTAAAAAACAGTAATGTATAACAGAGAGTATCTAGAGTCAATAAACTTTTAATCAGCAATGTCCCTACAACAAACAGCACAGCAGCATATGAGGGAAGGTTAGAGGTTTGTCAATTAGATCACTTTTCCATGGGCATACAATGATAACAAACGGGAACGTGTTCTATTTGTTGTGCCTGAAGATGTACACAGATACTCGTCCAGCATTCCCTTCTTTCTAGAATGCTAAAGTAAAATGACTTGAAAGTGTGTGTGTGTATGTGTGTGTGTCTGAGTATGTATGAGTATATATGCATGTGTGTTAGTGTGTATATATGTGAGTTTATGAGAGTGTGTATGTATGTGTGTGTATATATGTATGTGTGTATGAATGTGAGTATATATGAATGTGTGTGTATGTGAGTATGTGCATGTATGTGAGAGTGTGTTTGTATATATGTGAGTATGTGTATGTATGTACATGTGTATGTATGTGAGCATATGTATGTATGTGAGAGTGTGTATGTATGTGTCTGTATGAATGTGTGTGTTTATGTATGTGAGTGTGTATATGTGTATGTATGTGAGCATGTGTATGTATGTGAGTGTGTGTACATATGTGTGTATGTATGTGAGCATGTGTATGTATGTGAGAGTGTGTGTATGTATGTATGTATGTGTGTGTATGTATCTGTGTGAGTAGTGTATGTATTGAGTGTGTGTGTGAGTATGTGTATGTATTTTAGAGTGTGTTTGTATGTATGTGAGTGTATATATGTATGTGTGTGAGTATGTATGTGTATGTGAGTGTATATGTGAGTGGGTGTGTTGTGTATATGTGCATATGAGTATGTGAATGTATGTGTGACTATGTATTTGTGTGTGTGAGTGTATGTATGTGAGTGTGTAAGCGTGAGAGTGTATTTGTGAGTGTCTGTATGTGTGTATGTGCTTGCAATAAAAACCTTGGATCTGGATTATATGATTTTCAATACTAAAAATGACAGGATCAAAGTGTCGATATTAAAAACTAACCCACAACCGTTAAAATAAATCTTGACTTTCTTGTATGGACTCTGATTTGTTTTGACTAATTTTTTGTTGTTTGAAAATTTAATATATGCATATAATGTGTTTTGATCAAATTATTCCATTTACCCCTTCTAATTCTCCCTCACCTTTCCTTCCCAATTTCATATATATTTTTTAAGCCCACAGAATTCATTTGTGCATGAGTGTAGAGCCATCTCCTGGAGTGCATGTAGCCTCTCAGGGCTGGCATCTCTGAAGAGTGTTGACCCCTCTTCCCACCTCCATCCTCTCTTAGTAGTCATCCATTACTGATAGCTTCTCAGCAGGGAGCAGGACTTCAGGCTTATCTCCTTCTACTAGCTTTTTAAAAAAAATATAGTTTGTCTGTTTTATTGCTGTTGTTTTGTTTCTAGACACCGTCTCACTGTGTAGTTCTGGCTAATATGGAACTCTCTATATAGACCAGACTGGCCTTGAACTCATAGTGATCCACCAGATTCTACCTCCCAAGTGTTAGGATTAAAGACATGGGGCTTCATGCCCAGTTCATATGGTACTTTCTATAGCGTGATCTTGCACAGGTCTGTGCATACTCTCAGAGCTACTGTGAGTCGATTTGTGTTTCACAACACCGGTATGTTATGTAGCATCAGTTTTTACTGTTAGATGTTTAGGATCTGAAATATTTTTCATAAATGTTTAATATAAGCAAAGTATTTTTCCTTCCTTAGTCGAGTGTTCATTCTGTAGGGATGTGAGGGATCTTAAGAGCCTGGTTTATGGCACTCTACTGTTGTGTGTCGCCTAGAGATTTGATATTTTGAATGATGCTTAGCTAACATGGTAATGTCAAAGCTTTGCGCTGTCATATCCCAGCAACGATACTCTGTTCCATCCTTTTCAGACAGATACTGCTTTTCTAGGGATCTGTATGCATCTACACCAGTTAACTGGTTCATTTCCTTTGTATGTAGGCAAGCTGCCCAAGGTAGAGCGGCAAACTGAATAGAAGCTCTGTTGTGAGTAGTTTTATGCTCTACCTGCCTTTGCTCCTGGATCGGCTGCACTACTAGCCCCCCTCCCTACTTCCCTTGAATCTTCCATCCAAACACACACACACACACACACACACACACACACACACACACACAATATTTGTTCCTTTTCAACTTGCCTTAGGACACAATTGCTGGGTGCTACTATCTCCCGCCTGGAAAAGTGCACCCTTAATAATAATTTTATCTTCACTTCTCCCACCTGCCCTAAGCTTCAACCACCTTGACCGTGTCAAGCATCTTTGGCCACCAGTCTGTAGTAGTGACCACAGGCCCCAGCTCCTCCAGAGACCTACATAGCTACAAGATACTATTCCTTCCGAAGCATAGCAAAATCTACTCCTTTCGTTCCATGTGTCTGCCTGTTCCTCCTGGAACCCTGAAGTCCCACCTTTAGCTTCTGCCCAGCAATTAGCCCTTGGCTTTCTTTACTGACAAATAAAGAACCAACTGGGGAAAAGGACCTTAGCATTAGAACCTCCCCCTTAAAAGCCCTAGTGACAGCCACCTCTAATCTTCCTTCTGTTCATAGAATTTCTTCTAACCTTGAAATGGCTCTGGAACCAGTCTCTTCTCTCATCTTGTCTCCACGCTTTATTCTCTGTATTTGTGGTAAGATCCAGCTTTCTAAAAGGCAAGTCTAACCCCAAATAGCCAATGCCTCTGAGAAAAACGGCTTACCATTGCTGCATTTTAAAATGCATTTTGATGTAGTCTGTGAGGTGTTTCCCTGGAGAAGGCTAACTGGGACAGTACAAGTACACCGAGAATGCTGCCTTGACAGATATCATCCTGGAATATTCCAGTTAAGTTTTTGTATTCTTCTAATGAGGTAGAATCTCAGAAATTCAAAGGCATGCACAACATTTCATACATTTTCAAAACTCTGGTATTTGATAATCTAGTTGTGATTGTGTACGATAGGCGGCCCAGTAGGAAGTCAGGACCATGTATTGTCCTTGGTCAGCTGAGCCTTTTGTTAAGGGTGGAGTGGATTTGGGTTGCCTGGTGGATACCCCTCAGATGATAAAACCAGGAGAGAAATGGGGTGATCACTAGATCTCAGCTTCCCAGAGCAGAGCCAGACATCACTGTCAGTGCTGAGGGAAGACCACAGTAGGGGGATGAGATGGTGAAGGGCCTGCCTGATCGTGGAACCATAATAGAGGCACTTACCTTGGAAAATGAGAGCAGTAGGCCATTCTGGTCTCTTGAATAGTTGATGGACAAAGGTGTGATTTAAACCTCTCCCTTCAATATAGTCTATCCTTCTCACAAATTGAAAGCAGTATCTTTATTTATTATCATTACATTATCATCATCATCACCATTGTCATCATCATCACCATCATCATTTTGTGTGTGTGTGTGTGTGTGTGTGTAATACACATGGAGGTCAGAAGACAGCATTATTGAGTCTATTTTTCCTTCTCCCTTTATGTGGATTTTGAGGATCAAGCTCAGTCTCCATGCTGCAGCAACAAGGGCCCTTAATTACTGAGCCTTCTCTCCATCTTTTAAACACTTGTGAGCATACAGTTGCAGTCTGAAGCTGAGTCTAGGTGAAGGGTTGTAACCATGAGCACTGAGTTGGATAGAGGGTCTTTAAGATACTTTTACCCTGTATGCATGTCCATGCCCACTGCAGTTTCCCAGCCTCTCCCACCAATCGATCTTGATTTCTATCAGCTTGATGATTTCTGACGCAGCTTCTAAGCACAATCCTCTTTTATCTGTCTTTCTGTGACTGGCTTATTTTATTTAATACCATAACATCTAGTTCCATACCAGTTGCTGCATGTGGCTGGATTTCCCATTTTAAGGCTGGGTATTTAATACATATCCATCTTATGTATATCATCACCTATCTTCTAAAAATCAACTCTTTTATTTTGAGATTATAGTTATTAAATCATAATATAATATAAACTATGCCATCTCTCTCTTCTCTTTCCCCTCCAATCCCTCCCATAATTCTTTGCTCTCTTTTACATTCATAGCCCCTTTTCCCATTGTTATTAAATGCACTTACACACTATAGATAATATAGTTATTTGTGTATGTGCAAGTATTTCTAAATAGATCCTGCTCAGTCTGCATAGTGTTGTTTCTATGCCTTTAGGGCTGAGCATTTAGTATTGGATGATCATTTCCTGTGCTCTGCCCTGGGGACGGCCATCTCTCCCACTCTCAGTTCTCCCTAGCTGCCTGTAGAACTTTGTGTAGGGTTGGGGCCTGCAGTGTCACACGGTGTCACACATCAGCAGATCTGTTCTTGCTCGGCTCATGTTTAGGCAGCTATGTCGGTGATACTTTATGGTGGAAGCTTCTTTGACATTAGGAGACACAATCTCACTACAAGTTGCCTGTTTCTCCGGCTCTTACAATCTTGCTACCCCTCTTTCAAAATGTTCCCCAGAAGGAGAGATTTATAAATTATATGGCGTTTCTGTTATTTATCTATTTTAAAGAAAGCTCCATACTGTTTTCCAGTGGCTAGTATACTCTCTCACAAGGGTTCCACATTCTTTGTACCCTTGCCAACACTTATTTTCTGGTTTTAATAATGACATTTCTCCCTTCTTATTTTTATTTCTCTGATAAGACATTCAGGGGAGGGGGGCAGATTTAAGAGAGAAAGGGCTTACTTGGCTTCTGTTTCAGGCCACAGTCCATCATTGATAGGAAGCTGAGGTAGGAACTTGAAACAACTAGCCCTGTCCATTCTCAAGAATGAGAGATATGATGTGTGCACACTTGCTCCTGCTCAGCCCACTCTCTACATGTCCATGATCCAGAGCCTGGTCCATGAAACGATGCTACTCACATTCAGGGTGGGCCTTCTCAGTTCAATTTGCCCAATGGAAAATAAGTTCTCAGAGGTGTGCCCAGAGGCCAACCAAACCAACATAATTAATTCCTCCTGACCAGGTGAGTCTAGGCTATGTCAGGTGGACATCTCTATTGTTAAACATCACAACATTATAATAGAAGCCTCACAGTGGGTTTAATTTTATTTTATTTTTCTGATGACTAGTAGCATTGAATATCTTTGTGCTTGCTGTTTATATGTCATTTTGAAGAAAAGTAGTCAAAACATTGTCCGTTTCACTGGGCTATTGTGGCCTGGTGGCCTTTGAGTTACAAGAATTTCCTCTCTGCTTTAAACACTAATCTTTAAAAAGATGTAGGGTTTTCTACTCCTTATATTGAGAGCTTCTATTAGTTGGAGTCCTTGAGTTTGTAGTAACTTGAGTCAAAAGAGCGGGTAACAATCCCGATTATGCGTGAAGGCTTTGCATTCTATAGAAAAAAATGTATGAAGAAAATAGATGTTAACAGTATTTATCCTAGGAATGGGAACAGAGGTAACCTTTGCTTTTCTTCTCATAGTCTTATGTTTTCCAAGTTGCCTAATTAAGAATTGAACCTGTAAAACTTGATAAAGGCATCAAAGATGTTTGGAAGTGAATCACTTAGTGAGTGTTCATGGGCCATCTTTCCTATTTGTGGTGCTCCTCTAACTGCTGGAAATAGACTTCCTGCACTTAAGGAGCTTCATGTCACATTTGGGGGAACAGGCAACATGCAGATGAACAGAGACATAAATGGAATAATTTCCAGGCCATGTGAGAACTAAGGGAAAGACGGAATGAGCCCGTGTGAAAGGGAGGACTCTGGGTGGTCAAGGAAACACTCTATGGGACAGTGATATCCCATTGAGCGCTCAATGTCCAGAGAGAGGTGTCAGTGTGAAGCAGAGGAAGAACAAACACAAAGGACTGGAGATGGGAAGGAAGGGGGGGGGGCATGTGCCTGTCTGAGGGAGGAGAGGTGTGACTGATAAGCAGAGAGGAGGGAGACACACAGGCCTGCTCTGTAGGGCACTAAGGGATCTCTCCTATCAAGTCATGGGATGCCGTGAGAAGTGTTCAGGAGGACTCTGGTGGAGGGTTACCATCTCAGGATGCTTGTGTTAGCCTTCTCACTGTGGCTGCCGTGTACAGAGTGTACTGTGTTTCTCTGTGTTGGATTCTATAGACGGAGGCTTTCTCTGCAGTCCTGAAGAGGACATAGTTCCTTCTCTAAAGTTGGAGAAGTGCTTATCAGAGCTAGTATTGTCTGTGACCAGGACCTGAAGTGAGCATGTCTTTGGATTCTGTGAACCCAACTTTCCTACCCTAAGGGGTTATCACTCTCAGTCCCAAGGCCACTGTGTGCTCAGTCTTCCATCGACTTTGTCTTATTGTGTGAGAGCCTTTTCTTTCTGACATGATCCCATTTCTCCTTTCATAGGACTGTGTGTGAGATGCTGTACTTCTTTTTTTTCTAAGATTTATTTATTTTATATATGTGAGTACACTGTTGCTGTCTTCAGAAACACCAGAAGAGGGTATCAGATCCCATTACAGATGGTTGTGAGCCACCATGTGGTTGCTAAGAATTGAACTCAGGACCTCTTAATGAGCAGTCAGTGCTGTTAACCGCTGAGCCATGTCTCCAGCCCCAATGCTGTACTTCTTAATAATGGTTGATTGGCGTTTAAGACATAGCTTATGCAAGATCTCCTGATCCCAAACTTTATTTTCTCTATTCCACTTTCCTCTTCTCATCTCACGACCCTGTCACTAAAGAATGGTTTGTTTGTCAGGTCATTTCTCTCTGCAGATATTCAAAGAAGGCTGTCCAGAAACGTTTACACTTTTACAGAAAAGGAATGTAATAATAAATCCCAGGGATCCCATAAAAACTCTGGGGTAGGGGGACCAGAAAGTCAGATTTAGAGGCTAATCACAAGACTATACTTTCAGGGATCATTTCTATAGTTCGTTACTAGAGGCTAATCACCTAGTTCCTTGCCAGTGAGAGTGCTGGCCACTCACATTGGGCAGGGATCTCAGGGCACCCAGAACCCAGAGTTACACTAAGATTTTGTGCTAAGACTTGAGAAGTAATATAAATGTTTGTCCTTACAAGTCAACAAAGACATTGTTTCTGATGAATAAAGATATTCACACTATTGAAGATTACTTCTGCTACTTTAAAATATATATATCTGAAATAAAATTAATTATTTTCTAATTGGCAAGAAAAAAATATCGTGGAGAACTCTTTTCAGTTGCTTTGCTTGGTATTTGCAAACACTTGTAGACTCTTGCTTGTATAACCAGCTCTAGTTTTGAAATGTCTGACTTTTGTTTTTTCTGCTGCCTGCTTTTGAGTGACATTTAGGAAGAAAGACTGTGTGAGTTTTTTCTTCTGGGTTTATTTTTCTGGAAAGAGATCTTCAGGCAAAGGTTTGGATTTTAAAAAGCTTCTAGAAGTAACTCAACAAAGTTGTTAATAATCAGATTAAAAGGTCTACCACTCCGGGATATGTGTGGTGCACATAGATGGGATATCAAGTAATACCCCATCAATACACAGATGGAATATCCAGTAATACAACTGTAATACTTCTCCAATGGAACAGAAGGCACACATTTTATATGTTGAATGTAAAAGTACCCTGGCACTCCCCCACCATGCATGTGTGCATGCATATGTAAATACTTGCCTAAAATGGCGAATCTGTAGAAAACTGCAGGCTCCGAAAGCTTACTCTCCTACCTGGTTCTCTAAAATGGCTTTGGGTGGGCAATTACCCCTTCGTAAACCTATGCTTATGTTGTGAGCTTAATGGATTATTGAAAAGTGAGTTTTATATCATGAGTTTAGATTATTTTGGGATGCCTGGAATGGAACCCAGAGTCTGATTATTAAAAGGTGAGTTTTATATTATGAGTTTAGTTTTTTTGTTTTGTTTTGTTTTGATGCCTGGGATGGAACCCAGAGTCTGAGACATGCCAGGCAGGCTCTTCATCACTATGGCATGTTGCAGTCCTTTAAAAGCAGTTGTTAACTTTCTTTGCTATACTATGGGATCTTGGTAATTCTCCACAGTGTGTCCTATGTCTACCCACTTGCTATGTGACTTTCCTGGTGAGAAATTTATTTACCTCAGACATGGCCTCAATGACGGATGAAAGGAACTATTATCCTCAATCTAGCTTTAGTGACTCTATTGTGATTACTTACAGGAGTGTGGGTGAAGTGTTGTTACACACAGGGCTGCAGGTGAGGGGTTACTTACAGAGGTGCGGGTGAGAAAGCAGCTTCACCAAAATGGGAGAGCACCAGCATAGTCTGTAATACAAAGGCTCCATCCCGGAGCTCTCTGCATGACTTGCAGGCAGCAGGCAGCTTGGGTGGGTGCTAAGTATGTGCTCACAGCTGTTGTTACTATTCACATAACCTTGGGGAGGGGTTTTAAGAAGCTTAGAGGACTTCCTGAAACTTGTGAGTTGTTTCCTTCCTGATTCTTCTAAGTTTCATTTGCTCTCTGAGTATTAATGAACCGCCTTCCAGGACGGAAGGCTTCAGTAGGAAGAAAATGCTATACAACACCACCAACCACGTCACCATCCATGTCACCAACCACATCACCATCCACGTCACCATCCACGTCACCATCCATGTCACCAACCACGTCACCATCCACGTCACCATCCATGTCACCAACCACGTCACCATCCACGTCACCATCCACGTCACCAACCACGTCAGACATGGAGTGCCATTACCCTGGTGTGCAGAGTTGCCTTCTCGTAGGGCCTGGAACCATTGTAGACATCTTACTATGCACCGAGGTTTGTTTGTTTGTTTGTTTGTTTTGTTGTTGTTTGTTGTTTGTTTTTTATCAGTGTGAGAGATGGCTATTTCATGACTTCCCAAGCTTCTGTTGATCAGGACACTCTTCTCCCCATGTGAAATGATCAGAGGTAACTGATTGTCTGCTTTCTATCCTCATTGTTCCCCATGATGGATTAAGGAGACATAGCTTATGTATGGGACTCAACTATGAGCAGTCCAGCAGCCCAGAAAGAAACATGTGCCTTAGAGAGAAGCACTTAGTGGCAGTTAGTGGGAGACTGAAGCTGGAACCAAGTTTGAAGTCACAGCTATGGTTTCTTTTCTATTCTGTAAGTTACCCAAATGATTTGAATGGGCCAGTATTTAATGTCACCACGTCATATATGTAATCTGAACTATCTGCTCTTAATCTTCACATGAGTTTTTTTAATCTTAATAAAAATTTAATTAGAAATAAATGAGCTGAATACACCAGCAGAATATTTTCAGTGCCGACGATCAGACCAGCCAAGTTTAGCTGGGATTGCAAACAAAACTAACCCAGCCTCCTGCTCCAAAGAGCACCACATTTTAATTCCATTTAAAAACGAGAGAGCTGTTCTCTACTCTCAGGTTCACTTTGGGTGAGATGCTCCTTCTGCGCAGGGCCTCCTGTGTCACTCCGGCGGTCACTCTCTGGGGTTGGTGGCTCTTTGGATGTTCTCTCCCTCCTAAACAGTGCTGTGAGGCGGCAGACTCAGACACGTGCTTTCTTTGGTACCCGTGAACTGCTCAGACCACATGACCCCGTCTGACTGAACTGCTCAGACCACATGACCCTGTCTGACTGAGTTCTTGTTAGTGTGAGTCACAGCTCACACCTTCTTGAGGAGTTTAAAAAATGCTGTGGTTTCAAAAACACATCTAAGGAAATATCTGGAGCTCTTAGGTTGCAAAGTGTAAAATTTGAGCGCAGTGAACACAAGTATTTCTAGAAGTATGACCAGAAAACTTAGATTTCCCAGAGGGCAATAACAGTTTCAAATAGGTCATGCCTGTGTCCACAGAATGTCCGAGGGGTTTCCAAAGCTCTATATATCAGAGTTTTAAAAATTCGGTTTCAAATTAATATGAATGTGGGATATAGCTCAGTTGGTAGAAAGCTTAGAGCATGCAGAAAGCTATGAGTTCAGTCCCAGCACCTCATAAACAAGCACAATGGTACATACCTACAATCCTAGCCCAGAGAGGTAAAGGCAGGGAAGTCAGGTGTGCAACCTTGGCTATGTAGCAAGTTCGAGACCAACCTGGGCCACATGAGCCCTGGTTTCAACCAGAAAGAAAGCATACAAACAAACACAATATAATTGCCCAGTTGTATATAATTTGGAGAAACAACTACAAGTTTCTGAATCTCATTTTCAATGCATGTGATTATATGTTATTTCTCCAGATTTTTAATTTATTGAAAATGGCCAAGCATTAAGAAAAAAAATACTGCCAAACCAAGATAAAAACAAAGCTGTGTCTATTGCATGCCTGGTGAAGGAAAGTCTGCCAGTCAGCGGGGAAGCCAGTGGGACCTTCCAGACAGGAACCAGAGGGAATGGGAGGAAGAGCTACACCAGACAGACAGACACGGACAGACAAGAATCTAGGGTCAGGGCTTTGCTTGCTGCAGCCTGCAGAAATGTAGCCCCGCAGGTGACTGCTCACTTCTGGGTTCACAGGACTGATGCGTCCATGTTCATAATGTAAGATTCCAGGGCCTGGGGTGGAAGGCATGCTTCTGCACTCCTGTTTGAAGTGGAGTGGGTTACTTCTCTTCCTCTTTTTCTGCCACCCCCCCATTCTTCTTTCTCCCTATTTTTCATCTAGTCAATAAAATGTATTATGCTGAGATAAGAAGTTACTCCGACACCGACGTTGACATAACAGGTCTCTCGGGTGTCAATTAGACAGTGCTGGGTGTCAGTTCTCAACACATTTACCTTACCCATCCCCCTTTCAGAGGTATTTATGAAAATGCTGCTGTACATCCAGCATGGCTGAGTGTTCAGGATAACAGATGTAACCCGGATGCCACAGGAGATTAAACTCCTTTTCTTTAACTTCTGAGGAATCTTGCACCTTCTATCAGTGGTGCGGAACCAAAGCCTGTAGCACTCTCAGTCAGTTTGTACTTCTTGCTTAAACCTGCATCGGCCTGGCTCGTGTTTCAGAGCATTCTTAATGTGAAGGTCATTTGTGCCGTGAACTTTCTGGGATTTACTTATTCCGACAGTAGGGTGTTCAACCACATCAAGGTAAACGGCTCCTTTTTCCAGAACAATAAACTATTGAACAGCGTTTCTTTGAGGACTGCTCACTTTCCAAAGCTGCCTTCAAAACCCTCTCCCCGCTCTGTCAGCAGAGTCTGAACTACTGAAAGAAAGACACTGTACCCTGTTGTAAACAGCTTTCCACACTGAGAGACTAGCTTTAATCCAGAGCTATGTCTTTCGTTTGTACTCTCTTCTGAGATGCTCCGAAGAGTCTCGCCAAGGTGGTCAAATCCCTTACTGCAGAGAGCAGTCAACCTGACTTTACTCCATTCATGTCTCTGAAGAATCAGCATCAAAAGAGATTATATTCTCTAGAGCATTCTGGCCTCAAGCGCTTGATCTCGCTGAACTTTGCAAACCGTCTTGTGTTTTCTTGCTCTTGTTCTTCATTGATCAAGACATGAACCTTTCTCGTCTCTTACTTCTTGACTCTCCAAACCCCAGCAGTGACCAATATGAAGTCTGTTCTCACAAAGTATTTACATTCCAACCACAATTTAAAATTGCATTAGTATAAGGGTGTAGGGGTTTGTGCAATAACACACATTTAATTTCACCTGGACTAGGTGAAAATTTAATTCAATAACACCTGTACTAGACAGGTGAGATGCCTGCCTCTTCCTTAGGACAAAAGCATCAATAAAGCATTGTTAGAGCACTGTAGACTGTCAAAGAATTGTTGATACTAACACTAAGTCTTTACTATGAGTGGCTCTTTTAATGTTTGTTTTCCTTTTAAAGAAGATGCAGGGGCTTGGGCCAGTTGCTTCCCTAGTCCTGGCTGCTGTGATAAAGGACTGCCAGAGGTGTCAGATGGGCTGCTTGGCAGATATTCCTGACATTGTGAGGAGGCTTCATTGTAAACAGAGCTGCCTACTGCTGAAGCATAGTTTCAGCAGGCACTGCCTCTGCTGCCTGGCCTTTAGGAAAGTGGTACTGGGCAGGGCACAGAGCCAGACAAAGGCTAAAGACTGATGATCCCTGGCTTTATAATCTTATTATTTGTGTTTTAATAAGTGCCAGTTTCTTACTCTGTAACTCTTACTATTTGTGCTTTAATAAGCATTGGTTTCTCTTCTCTCTTGCTCAAGGAACACATGCTGGCCAGGCAAGAGACTGGGACTCATGAACCAGGAAGAAAAGAAAGGAAAGGAAAAGAAAAAAAAAAGAAAAAGAAAACCTTTTACATAGGCAATACACATAAGGCACACATATATTCACACACACATACACGCACACACATGCATACATTCTGGTTGGGTTTGACTGCTTGTCTCATCAACTCCACAAGTGTTCATGCATATTTACATACATAAACATACCTATACACATATGTATAGACATATATATATATATATATATATATATATATATATATATATATATATATATATATACATATACACATTTGGTGAATTAGGCAGAGCCCCCCCCAAGTCACACTTTATTCCTTATCTCTGGCCTTCTTACACCTTCTTAGAATAAAGATCAGAGATAAGATGTTTCACAAAAGGAGAGTTACATAAGGACAATCATAGTAAGTTCAAAGTAGTGTTTCATTCTATACGTTCATTATAAGTTTAAAGCAACAGCTTCACATGGCCTTGATTTATCATAGTTCATGCCTCTGGCTTCATCCTTGGACCTGACCTACAGTTAATGTTTTCCTTTGATCATACATTTGTCCCAAGCCTATTTCTCTTCTTAGTGCAATTTATGAAAGCTCATTGTATTTGTTATTATGTGGCCTTTTCTTACTATTTTCTATGAGGAGGAGGGCACATTCTATTCTTGACTCTTTACTACATCTTTCTGGAAAAGCAACTAAAACAATTTCTTAAAACGTTCTTCTTAAAAACAAAACAAAACAAAACAAAACAAAACAAAACAAAACAAAACGTTCTTCTTAAAATTATTTGAATCAAATCAGGAATTCTATTAAATCATTATCAGGAATTATGAAATCATCAATTTGTCTACAGCATTACTACTACTTGATAGTACATCTTTGTTTACCTGCAGATAATATGCCCAATAAGGTGGGCTAATGCCCAGGAATCATTAGACTATGTAATAAGACAGGGAAAGACATATCGGCTGCAAGAAGCAATCCCGAGATGAAGTTTCTTGGGACCTCGCCTCTCAGACCTCACCCACTCTAGGCCATGCAAAAATGGTTTGCCACCTCCAGCAAAGTCATCTGCTAACCTTAGCCTCTCCTAGATGGCTCCTGACACTCTGTCACAGCTGCTTCACAAGGCTTTGTGACTCTAGCTGACCTGGCTTACCCTGTATCCAGGCCAGACAGGGATGTTTCCTGTGCAGGCCAGCAGAAATCTGGTGACTTCTTCATTTACACAGAGGGCTGCCGTGAGTGATGAAGACACCTCGCCACGCCCTTTTATGGTAAACAGGTGGGTTTTTGGCTCACTTTGGGTGGAGTAATTCTCCTGTTAGGAGACAATCTCCTGTCTTAAGCTGAGATGTGAGATTAGACTTGGTAAAAGTTTTCTCCAAACTGGTCTTTTATCACATAATTCTGACCTTTCTCATTAGCACAGCAGGCTGAACTGGTAGCACAAAGAGAGGAGGACAGGGTGGTGGATGTGTCAGGGGAGCAGGATAGCCATAAAGCAATGCCAGTAGAGACAAGAGAGTCGCTGAAGAGTTGCTAAAAGTAGCTGTTGCATAAATGGCAGGGAACAGAGACTGAAGCCATAAGGGCTGTGAGTCTCTGATGCTTTGGGCCAAGAGCAGAAGCTACCGTGAAGAGCTAAGGATCCTGCTACCTTAGCAAAAGAAGGGTCACTGTTGTCACTGAGGGGATCATGGTCCCAGCCTATGAGGCCTGTAAACAGAGCTATAACATAGAAGGCATGTCTGCTGTTGCTCTGCCATCTGCAGCCACCGCTCACCGCCCCTGAATGGGGAAAGCCTGGGAGAGGTCAATAGATGCTCAGTGCTGGAACACAGGTTAAAGCAACAATAAACTCCCAACTGTAGACAGTCATAGTCTCTGTCTTCATCTTGAGTAATAGGCCCGAGCTCTGCAGTCTTGGGAGTATAAGCCTCTGGGTCTTCTTGTTGAGCATCCAGGACGTGGGCACCCAAGGGCCCAAAAGGTTGAAGTCTGTAGAACTGGGAGAATGTTTCTTTGCCTACTTTTATTTTCTGTCTGGTAGAGCAGAGGACCCATCCATCTGGCTGGTGCTATTTTGTTAGACCAGGGCTTCTCACAAGAGCAGATATTTATAATTGATCACTGATGATTAGAAGTCAAACTACCCCTCTCAAAATGAAACACCAAACAGCATAGTGGGACCCTTACCCATATGTATTTGGAGATCCATTGGAGACTTCTAGGTTTTCAATTTCCTTAGTCAGTGTTTTGCTGCTGTGAACAGATACCATGACCAAGGCAACTCTTAGAAGGACAACACTTAATTGGGGATGGCTTACAGGTTCAGAGGTTCAGTCCATTATCATCAAGGCAGGAACATGGCAGCATCCAGGCAGGCATGGTGCAGGAGATGCTGAGAGTTCAACCTCTTCATCTGAAGACTGACTCCCATGTGATTAGGAGGAGGGTCTCATTGCCCACCCCAACAGTGGCACACTTCCTCCAACAATGCCATACCTTGGGCCAAGCATATTTCAACTACAGACACCTGTCTCATGTGTAAGCTGATAAAATCTGTCTCCTGCCTGTCAGGCCATGCACAGAGCAAAGCACTCTCTGACTCTTCTGTGAGTTAGCTTGGAGTGGTCAAGACATACAATACACTTAGGTGTTCTGCTAAACAGATGTGTGTGCTGGTAACTACTGCGCAGCTGCATGGAAACATTGGAGGAAATCTTGCAACTCTGTTCCTTTCTCTCCCTGTGAGGTCAGTGTGGAGAGAAGGGAGGACTCTGAAATCTCCCTTGTGGGATTATTTTTATAACTAGGTAAAAGACGATACAGCCAGCTTTGTCTTTAAATAATGTTTCTGTTTCATGACTACATAATGAATTAGATATTGTCCTTGACCTTAAACAACTCATTTAGTGAGGAAGTCAATTTGTATGTATCCCATGGCAACGCAGTGACGATTGCACATAGGGAGAGCCCCTGGGGGCCAGAGTGACGATTGCACATAGGGAGAGTGCCCCCCCCCGGGGGGGGGGTAGAGGAACACTAGGGGTAGAGCTAAAGTCAGTTCAGGAACTCAGGGAATCTGTCGCTCTGTGTCACTGAGTCGGAGAAATGAGATGGAGCAGGTGAAATTAGAAGTAGCCATGTCTTGGTGTCTAAAATATAAAATTCATGTTCTCACCTTCCTTAGATGGCAGTAGATTATCCTCCAGTGGTGTTAATGTTCGATAAAGATAATACTGAGAATGGAGTAATGGCGGGTTCATGGTTACAGAGACTAAACATTTAATTGGATTCCAAAAGACAGCTGATAAGACTGTTAGCTTTCACAATGAATTAACTCGTAGGCTTGATCATTATCAAATGTTCACATAGCTCTAGCCAGTCTCCTGTTAAAGATTTAATATTTTTATCTGCACTGATTCTGTTACTCCCTGGCTCAATTTGATGATTAACATAGCATAGAAGTAACAATTTCTTGATTGTTAAAATTCTATTTTCTACCACTCACAAACACAGTCTATTTCAAAGCCATTATTAAATTAATACCTCTTAATAGCAAAACAAACTGACTTCAACAGCCATCTTAGAAAACCTTACCCAGATGCTTATAAAGTAAATTTAGTTCAAAATAGTAAAACAAAAACCAACTTAGATACTGTTTTTTCTTATTAATTAATTGATTTACTTCACTTACATCTCGGTCCCTGCTCTCCCTGCCCAAGTCCCATACTCACAAATTTTTCTCCCTTTTATTCCCTTCCCTTTTCCTCAAAGAAGAGGAGGCCCTGCTTGGGTCTTCACATGCTCTAGGGCATCAAGTAGCATCAGGACTAAGCACGTCCTCTCTACTGGAGCCCACCAAGCGGCAGAGTCAGAGACGCTCTGCTCCACTTGTTAGGGATCCACATGAAGACCAAGCTGCACATCTGCTACACATGTGTAGGGGCCCATGCTCTTTAGGTCCAACTCCTGCACTCCCTTTAGTTGGTGGTTCAGTCTCCATGAGCCCAGCTTAGTTGACTCTGTAAGTCCCCTTGTGGTGACCTTGACCCCTCCAGACCACTCATTCTTATCCCGAACACGTTCACAAGACTCCCCAAGCTACCCTTGATGTCTGGCTGTGGGTCTCTGCGGTCTGTTTCCACCCCCTGTGAAATGAAGCCTCTCAGGAGACAGTTGTGCTAGGCTCCTGTCTGCAAGTATAGCAGAGTGTCATTAATAATGTCAGGGGTTGGCCATTCTCTCAGTCTCTGCTCCATCTCTATCTCTGTACATCTTGCAGGAAGGACAAATTTTGGGTGGGTGGGTGGTTGTCCTCCTCCCTCCACTGGAAGTTCTGCCTGGCTATAGGAGGTGGCTACTTTAGTCTCCATGTCCCCCACTGCTAGGAGTCTCAGCTAGGGTGATCCCCTTAGACTCCTGGGAGCTTTCCCCATCCCAAGTGTCCAACTAGTCCCAGAGATGCCTCCCATTGATTTCAGCTGTCTCTCTTAGCCCTATCCTGGCCCCTCCATTTCCCTACACTTGATCCTTATCCCTGTTCCCCTCCTCACCCCCTTTCCCACCCAGATCCCTCCGTCCTTCCACCTATGATGACTATTTTGTTTTTCTCTTCAGAGTGAGATTCACATCCCCTCCCTTGGAACTTCCTTACTACCCAGCTTCTATGGGTCTGATGATTATAACATGATTATAAGTGAGTACATACCATGCATGTCTTTCTGGGTCTTCATTACCTCACCCAGGATAATATTCTCAAGATCCATCCATTTGCCTGCAAATTTCATGATGTCACGGTTTTTAGTACCTGACTAGTATGCCGTTGTATAGGTGCACCACGTTTTCTTTATCCATTCTTCAGTAGAAGGGCATCTAGGCTGTTTCTAGTTTCTGGCTATTACGAGTAAAGCTGCTATGAACATAGTTGAGCAAATGTCCTTGTGGTAAAATGGGGTATTTTTTGTGTATCTACCCAGGAATGGTGTAGCTGGGTCTTGGGATAGAATTATTCCCAATTTTCTGAGACACATCCAAATTGTTTATATTCTCAATTAAAAAAAACTTTTCAACAAGAAATCATGCCATATGCCAGTGGGGCTTTCTCCTCAAACACAAGGCACTTGTGTAGACAAAAGGCTTGTTGTTGCCCACAACAAAAAGCTGAGCTCAGCCAGGCAGAGCTCAGAAGCTATAACATCTTGTTGTCTAGCAAAATGGACGACCCTTATTCTATATTTTATTCCAGGGACATACATTTACACAGTTACGTGTCTCAGCTTCCAAAACCCACTCCCAGGGAAATGGTTGTTGAAAGAACACCTGCAGGTGACATCCGTGGTTTCGATGTTCACAGGAACACTCACTTAAAGGTCCTTATTTCCCTGCACATTGAGGACACTAGGAGGTAATAATCAATAATATCATTGCTCAAACATAGCCACAGTTATTGGCTGTGTGTGATTTCAGGCTTATCTACAACTCTGTTCATTCCAAAATTACAGATATAAGTACCAAGGAAGTAAGGCAAATACTTAGATATGGATTTCCATGTGGCAAAATACTACTACCTTAATTAGTGAGGAGACTACAACTGTTTTATTATTATTATTATTATTATTATTATTATTATTATTATTATTATTATTACAGATTGGATTAGATAGGGACACATGGCTGGATCTTATTCTGAGAGGTATTCTATCAATATTATTAACTGAAAATAAGTTTTCCTCAGAATAAAGATGACATGTCACACACAAGAAGAAGGAAAATAAAATGAAACCAAGTTTACCATGAGTTGTGCTTTTAATCTATGCACTCAATCGTTAGACATTATTTCATTTTGAAGGTATTCCAATGAGGATATTCTTGGTTTAAAGGAAGAGAGACTCATAGCTGGGTGAACTTGTCCATGCCTGCAATCCAAGTCCTTGGAGGTGGAGGCAGAAAGATCAGGAGTTGAAGGCTGACAGGCTCCCTGAAGATTTCTCAAAGAAACAAATGAAACAGGGAGTCACCTTGGACTCCTTGGGGTGGGTCTCACCTTGCTCTCCCAGGGCAGAGCCTGTGTTCACTGTCACATGACCTAAAAATGGATGATATCTCGTATTGTCTGAGAACACCTACATCAGCTGCATTTTCTCTGTATACTGTTCGTCTCTTATTTTCTCAGCCTTTGACATGTTTTCAGATATTAAGGTGACACAGAAGCAGATACATATGTCCAGCTCAGGTCCTTTACACCCTGTGTCCAAAGTGAGTGTTGTCACCAAAAATGGGGTTGGGGTTGGGGGAGGGGGCTAGCCTTCCACCTCTGAGGCCACCAAGGATAACAGCAACAGCCTGGGTCTTGGGTGACTTAACCCCATTCCCCTAAACAACTCAGAAGTGTAAGGATGTGTGTGTGTGTTTGTGTGTGTGTGTGTGTGTGTGTGTGTGTAGGAGTGTTGTTAGATTGTCTGTGGCTCTAGGAGGAAGCATTGTCAGCCATGCAGGGCGTTTTTATTTATATTCTCTATGTCAATGTATTCATAGACTCGTGTGGAGAGTTAAGTCAGTAAATACTGATCATTCGTAGTGACCCCTTCAAGGCATCCTTATGGTTTTTACCCTCTCCCCCCTTCTATATTTATCTCCCCAACTCTCTAATTAATGCCCCCTAATTTGTCCCACTTTACCCTTCCTATCAACTTATATCCCGGTATACCCATTTCTACTGTTCCTCACCTCTATAATGGTCCTTTTTACTTTCTCAACTTCTGAAGTTACTCCAGGTTATATATCCACAGGTAAAGATGTGGAGCCAGGAACCTCAGCTGAAGGAGAGATGTTTTTCTTTTCTGGATCTGAGTAAGCTCGACCAATACAGTCTTTTCTATCTCTATCCCCTCCTCTGCTCCCTTACCTAGAGTTACTATTGCTGTGATGAAACACCTTGACTAAGGCACTTAACTGGGGCCTTGTTTAGTCCATGACCATCATGGCAGGATGCATGGTAGCAGGCCCCTGGAGCAGTAGCTGGGAACTCACATCTGCTCTGCAAACTGCAGGCACAGACAGTATGGCTGGGCACAGACAGTATGGCTGGGCCTGGCAAGGACTTCTGAAACCTCAAAAGCTCACTCTCGGGTTTGGAGAGGCACATCTCCTCCAACAAAGCCACACCCAACCTAGCAAGGCCACACCTGCTAGTCCTTCCCAAGTAGTTCTACTGACCATAGACCAAACATTCCAACATGAGTGTGTGAGGGCCAATCTCATTCAAATCGCACCTGCAAAGTCTGATTTCAATTTTCGTTACAGCTGAATATTGCCCTATTAGTGTATATTCTCCAGGTTTTCGTCATCCACTTGTCAGTTCTAAGATTTTTCAAGTTGTTTCCATTTCTTAACTTTTGTGAATAGAGAAGCAATGGGCTCGACTGAGCAAGTATCTGTGGAGGGTGATGGAGTCCTCTGGGGTATAGCTGGGTCATACAGTAGATTCATTTGTCAGCTTTTGAAGACTCTCCACAGTGATTTCTAGGGGGTCTGGACCAGGTGCTGATCCACTGAGGCCCTCCCTTTCCCAGATCCAGCATCATTCACTTTCTGTCATGTTATTGACCTATTTTGACTGGGGTAATGTGGAATCCCAAAGTTGTTTTGACCTGGAAGCTTCCTCCCTGAGGACCAGCTTTCCTAGAAGCAGAAGGTACTGTGCAAGCTTCCAAGGGAGGGATGTAATCAGCTGTGGTGTCTGAACCACAAGGATGAGCACGGCCTGAGAGCCCTAAGGCTGAAACAATGCGTGCATTTTAAAATTTGGTCTACCAATGCCTGGCAAACATGGAGGTGGAAGCTCACGGTCAGCTATTAGATGGAACAGAGGGTTCCCAAGGAAGAAGGAGCTAGAGAAAGTACCCAAGGAGCTGAAGGGGCCTTCAACCCTATAGGTGGAAGAATAACCATGAACTAAATAGTACCCCCTGGGGTCGTGTCTCTAGCTGCATATATAGAAGAGGATGGCCTAGTTGGCCATCAATGGGAAGAGAGGCCCCTTGGTTATGCAGACTTTATATGCCCCAATACAGGGGAAAGCCGGGGCCAAGGGGTGGGAGAGGGTGGGTAGGGGAGCAGGGCCGGGAGGGGGGAGGATATAGGGAACTTTCTGGATAAGAAAATATCTAATAAAAGTTAAAAAAATATTATTGTCCCCCATTCCCTCATAGTAAGGTATCCATCAGAGAAGACTACTTGTACATAAATTTAAGCCAATAGAAAGTCTTTATTAGATAGCAGGCTATTATACTGGGTGTTCAGGATCCCAGTATAACCCCAAACCTTTCTCAGGGTGTTATTTTAAGCACACACAAAAAA
>LR751862.1:0-19427 GCA_902729485.2 Mus minutoides
TAAAGTCCTGGGCTATGCGAAGCACAGGGCAGGCCCTAGGTGCGACCGCTGGGTTCAGAGGAGAGATGGCGGGGTGGGTGGAGCTCGGGCTGGGTCAGGCCCAGCCTCCGGTGGGGCGGAATTCTCAGCTCCTGCCCCTGCAGGCAACTGCTGGCCCACACTGCTCCCCAAACCTCCGCTGAAGTCCACTCACGCGTAACCCCGATGCGATCTTAAAGTCCTGGGGTATGCGAAGCACAGGGCAGGCCGTAGGTGCGACCGCTGGGTTCAGAGGAGAGATGGCGGGCTATTTGATGTTTTGACTGCTAGAATTATCTTAACACAAGTTCATTAGTATGCATTTTCACAAATCATCACAGTTGAAGGGAGCACTAATATTAGAGGTCTTTACAAGCTGTGACCAGGGAACTTTCTCAACCTCATCTTCAACAGTTTCCTCCTTAACATAAGCAATGCACTGAGAGACTTATACATGCTATACCAATGTTCTAAAATGGAGCTACATGCCCAGCCTCTGCAATTCTTGGGGAAGATGTTCTACCTGGTGTGATTAAAATTTGAGTCTCAGATCCCATTTACTGCTGAGCCCACTATTTAGAATATGACTCCCTCCTCTGCTTTCCTGGTGATATTATTCTATCAGGAAAAACCAACTTGCCCGTAGAAGCCAGCAATTGGGCACCTAGTACTAAGTAGATACTGTGGTATAGAGTTGTGTCACTTCTTCCATTACACAATCCACATTTTAAATTTTAGCCTTAACTGGTGTCACTCATTAACATTATTTTTTGACACTGCAGCCATAGATTCATGAAATTTCTTACATTTGAACCCCATCACAAGAATAATTGAAAATACTTAACACTTCATAAAAGCAAAACAAATCAACAACAACAGCAAGAAACCCTGGAAGAATAACACATCACTTGTCCAATTTCCCTGATGCATGCAGGAAGGTCTGAATTTGTTTGTGTTTTGAGCCCACTGCTCTTAAAACAATATGAATACAAGTCCATCTCTAACTGGTTCTTAAAACTATTTTTTTAAAGCTGGCTTGAGTTTTATTACTTTTGTCTTTTTAGAAATAGACATTTTAGAAAATATAAAAAATGTAAATAATGTTGATATTAGAGGAGAATTGAAATTATTTTTTGTATGTGATGTATGTATGTTTGCACATGTATGTACCTATGTATATCTGAAGAGGAAAGAAGTTAATATTGACTATTTCTCTACTTGTTTACAACTTACTTTTAAATGTTTGACTTGCATGTATATTCATTTTTATTACATTTATTTATTTATTGTGTGTATGCATGTATACATGCAAATGTCATAGTATATGTGTGAATGCCACAGGACCACTTGTAGGAGTTGCTTTTCTCTTTTTACCATGTGAATTAAACTCAAGTGCCTTTACTGCTGAGTCATGTCTGGCCCCTATGCTTTGAGACAGGGTATTTCATTGAAACTGGAGCTCACTCCTTGATTAGACTTCGCAGTCATCAAGGTCCTGATATTCTTTTTCCTTTATCTGTAACATGAGATATTCAAGTGAGTTTTGGGGATCCAAACTTATGCCTTACGGTTTGGTGGCAAGCACTTTACTTACTGTGCCAGCTCCCCAGCCTCTAAGTTACATATGCATCGAACTGTATCATAGCGGTAGCCAATAAAAGTTGCAAGGAGTGAAAGTGGCATAAATGATCAACTTTGTTTACTAGCACCTAAAACAATACAAATATATTTAATAAATTACAATGTTAAAATCACGTGCACAGTGCAAGGATAATGAAGAATTTATACAGAAAACTCCTTATCTTCCGTTTAAATATGATTATCTCTGTGTCACTGAGTCTTCTATGCCTATAGTCAAACATCCAAGATAAGTAAGGAAAATGCTTTCCTTTTGGTTCACAGGTGTGGGGTTTTCAGTCTAGCTTGTTATTGCTGCCTTTCAGGGTCTGTGGTGAGACTGCACACAATACAAGTAGTTGCTGTAACACAATTACTAACTTCATGGACCAAAAGCAAATGACAGAAATGAAAGTGGACAGATCTCACTATCCCCATCAAAAACTGACCATAGGAACCACAAGGACAAGTTACCAGGTTTCACTTCTTAAGTAGTCCAGTATTTTCTAACAGCATTACCCTGAGAGGAAGGCTGGTAACACATGGGTCTTAAAGAGACTTCAAGATCCAAAGGATAGCAATCTTGAAATAAATAAATTTTGACAGCTGCTTATGTGTGTAACAGAAAATTCAATGTGATAGTAAATGTAGATACTGTCACTATTTTTATCATAAGAAAAAGAAAGTCAAGAAATGAACTAAGATGTCTGTTTGGGTACCTTCAACTTACATGGCAAATACAACAAAGATTCATTAATGGTTTAAGCATTATGGGGATCATGAATGTATGACTCATTCCTATGTGTACTTGTGTCTGTGTATGTGTGTGATTAATAGGTAAGATGTTAGAAAAGTAAATGTTTAACTTCAATCTAGTTCAAAACACTAGGAATAATGAAAAAACATAAGACATGAATTTGTAGCAAAAGCATAACTCACACATATTAATAAGTCCTCCTGTGCTTTTTGTTTTCCTGGACTCGGCACTTGGAATATAACACAAAAATGCTTTACACTTGACACCTCACAAGAGAATGACTGTAACTCAACCACAGGCAGCCACCTAGCCCCAAAGACCAAGTTAGTATTGCATGGTCAGGTGTTGTTTTCCCTTTGTCAATTGCTTCTGTATTCAACTGGTGGCCATCTCTTGGAACCCTTGGTTTAATTTCTCTACTTTCTTGTTGATGGGAATAGAGGAAAGATCCTGCTTAGCTTTCATTTAGAGCCTGAAGCCTGCTCACATTAGATGAAATGAAATATGAATGTGTGCAGGAAGGCAACCTGGACTGTTAGGAGACATTCTGGGTTAAGAAGTCAAGCTCGCATTCCAGTTGACCAGGCAGTTTCTCACTGTGCACCTCCCTCTGGCCATGGTCTTTTTGTCTTTCCTCACGCTAGTGAGCTTGGGCTATTGGTTAGTTGATGTTAGTAGGTTAACTTTAGTTTTCTTATTCTCATGAACTCACCATTTTTTCAGTCTCTGTTAGAGAATAGACTATCAGGAAGCTCTAGTAGGATGGGAATAGCATGTGTAGGAAAACATGTCTGACTTCATCAGGCTTATTCGTGTGGGTGTCTGGGTGCACGTCATTGCACCTGTCAAAGAAGCTTGAAAACTGCCTATTACCTGATGCACACACCTCAGAACAGTGACGATCAGCAAGGAATATTTGCTTTCCCAGAATGATAGCAGCAGCAACAATAGCAGAAAACCAAGCTGCCACAGCACCAAGTGGTTGTTAAGCTCTCCTTAGTCACTACAATTCCAGCACAGTGATTATGTATTTATATGAAACTGATGGGAACTTTTGCTGCGGACAGTTTCTAAATATAGTTATATACCCAGGATGTCTATAAGTAAAAAGGCAGTCAAAAAATGATAAAACAAAAGAACAAAAACCAAAAATAAATCCCTACAAACGTTGCTTTTTAAGCAGGTGAGACTCTCAGGGTCAAGGAAAGAACTTATGTCACACACTAAGAGTCACCATCTGTACACAAAGCCTGTATGCCTGTGTTTAATGAAAACAAATGTTTGTATGTGCACCTGTGTGTGTAGGAGTGTATAACTGTACAAGTCAGAAGTCAACTTTAGGTGTCTGCCTTTTTTGCTCTCTAGGTAGTATTTTGAGACAGGGCTTCTGTCATAGTTATTGTTCCATTTCTGTGGTGAAATGCCATGGCAGAGGAAGCCTAGTTTTTGAGAAGCATTTTATTGGGAAGTTGCTCAGCGTTTCAGAGGATTAATCCATGATCATCATGGAAGCAGGCAGGCATGGTGTTGGAATAGTTGTCAAGAGCTTATGTCCTGATAGACGAGCAGGAATCAGAAAGAGGGAAACTTGGCCTAGCCATGCATCTGCTCCAACAAGTTTACAACTCCTGATCCTTCCTAAACCTCAACGGTAACCCAAATATTCAAATATATGAGACTATGGGATCAATTATAATTCAGACCACCACCCAAACTAACTGGAATCAAGGTCCAGTGATAACCCAGGATCTTCCCCATCTCTGCCTCCTTGCCCCCACCTCTGTGCAAGGGTTATAACCACATGAATATCACAGGAATATTGTTGGGTTCTGGGGGTCGCTACTCAGGTCCTCCTGCTTGATTAGCTAGCACTGGGCTATCTTCTCCTCTTTCACAAAATATCTTTTATCCTCTTTCAAGCTACTCCAAATACTAATCTCGCTCATATTTAAATAATGCAAAGACTTAGGGATGTAGCAAAACTTTTTAATAGGGCTTGGGTGGCAAGATGTACAGACTCTCAGAATATATTTAGTATTTTATTTCTTGTTTACTTCTGTGCCTTAAATGCATATGCAAAGTAGCTCAGAAACAAAGTTATTAACCTTTTCATTATTAAATATATTTCTCCCTCTCCAACACTGTCCTTTTTGTTGATTGAACAAATCATGAACTAATGCTAATTTTCCAGGTCCTCGAATATTTGTCTACAGCCTCCTAATTTTTTTTTTCTATGCGCTTCCTGTGGTAGAATATTACTCAAGTTTTCAGTATGCAAATGCTTCAGATACAGCCAAAGATTAGTTGTAGAAGTACCATTCAACTGGAGTAATGTGTAAATTGGCTGTGTCTGTGTAATCTGGCAGTAAGTTCTGTGATAAAGTGAGACCCCAGAAGGTGAGATCTCCCCCACTTCTTGCCTTTGCTGGGGTGAGAGAGATTGCATTCCTAAAGTACATTCCACTGTGGTAGAGTTCAAGGCTAATTGTGGACTGGCTTCTGCTAAGAGCTAGTTTGCTCGAGAAGCAATTTATGTTAAATGGGAGGCCAAGGAAAGGAAGGAAGAGGTTGGGACCTTTGAGAGGAGGATGGGCAACTAATGAGGGGTTTCATGTCTCCACTGTGTTAGATATCTCCTCCATGTTAGCATGGAACAAAGCCTTAGTACAGTGGCTTTTCTATATCTCTTACGGATTTGGCTGTTTTAAAGTTCTTGCAATTGTGTGTGTGTGTGTGTGTGTGTGTGTGTGTGTGTGTGTGTGTGTGTCTGTACATGTATGTAAAATGTTGATGTGTGGATATGTATATTTGTGTTTTATTGTGCACAATAACCTAGAAAGTCATGGAACTATAGCTTCCTAGATTTTGCTTATCCATAAAAGCAAAAACATTTCAAAACAATAGAAAGTATCATGAAGCCAAGTTCTGATCCTGTATGCCAAGAAGGAGAAAGCTTCTGTGGGAAGGAACAAGGGAAAAGTTGCAGCCAGAATTTTACATTTTTCAAATTTCTGACTTTTTAAACATTTATTTAGTGATATTTGCATGTGTATGTGTGTGTGTGTGTGTGTGTGTGTGTGTGTGTGTGTGTGCGCGTGCACGCACGTGCGTGCGTGTGCACATGCGTGTCTGTATATCAATGTACATGTATTCTCCAATATACATGTAGATTTCAGAAGTTGGTTTTCTTTCCTGCTATGTGGGTTCTGTAGTCTGGAATCAGGACATTAGGTTTGGGAGCAAGCAAATTTAACCACAGCACCATTTAACTGGTTCAACAGTTTGATACTCTTTTATACTACTGATTCAATTTTACTTCTCGGCCTTCATTAAGCAGCTTTATTTTTCGGTATCTTGAACATTAGTTTTAAAACAACTTTAGTTGATAAGTTACATTTTAAATTTGCAACTGAAAAGTATGCATGGTGCAGGCTGTGATATGTTAATACAGGATTCTGTAGTGACTGAGCAGCGTTTATAAACACTTAAAATAACACTGAATTTTGTATGTGTGCAGAGAACACCTGAACTCTTCAATCTTAGCATTCCTCAAGCATTTTTTATCTTGTTATTATCAATGTTCATCACAATTTTCAACAGATCTCCCTAATTTCTTTCTCCTACCTAATGAAAATTTGTATCTTGACTAAGATTTCAGTAAGATCCAAAAAGATAAGTGTTATCTGAGTGCTTATTAGCATACCAAAGCCCGTTCTGGATTTCAGGTTCATTCAGTAAAGTTTCTCAGCCAGCCAGCCTCCACCCTAAACGTTTTTAGTTCACAGGTTCTCTTCTTCCACCTTCCCATTCCCATAAAAGCCTTCTTTGACCATCCTGGCTCTTGGTTCCCTTTCTTGTTCCTCTTCATGCTTTTCCCACCTTTTCCTTTCTTGTTCTCCCTCTCTTTCTCCTCCCATACTCCAGTTCAGTCTGTTGGCTATGGTTAGTCTTTCTCTCTCTACTGTGGGCATTTCCACGTGCATCTGGCTATACTCTGGCTCATACCTACAATAAAACCTGTCTCCTTAATCACACCTTGAAGCAACCATGTCTCCACTTTGTACATCTGGTGCTGAAACCTCCACTTTACAATTCCTTCAACAGTCCCTCTCCCACCCCCACCCCTGGAAACTATCACATTTCATAATTTTAAAATTCCACATAAAGCTAAAACCATGTGGGTTATGTCTGTGCGTGGCTCATTTATTTCATGCAACAGACTGTGTCCTAGGTCCACTGCTGCAAATTATAACTTTTAAGCTTGGAGTACTGAGATGATTCCTCTGTTGTCCATGGACCACATTTAATTTATTCACACATCTGTGGCTAGACTCTCAGTTTGATTCCACAGCTTGACTCTTTTGAATAATGTTACGATGAATATGGAAGCCTCAGTCTCTTTCTGATGTTTTGGTTATATGTATCTTGTGTATTCTATATACCCAGCAGAAAGAATGCTGTTTCATGAGGTATTGATATTCTGTACGTTTTTTTTGAAGACTATCCAGAATATTTTTCATAGTGGCTATATTAATTTACATCATTAAGTCCTCTCTGACATTGATTATCTTTCAACAATTTAATAACAACCATCTACCAGGTATGATGTGATACATCATTGTAATTTTAGCTTCCATCTTCTTGATGGCTGCTAATTTGACATGATGTTAATTAAGCATTTTGTAACATACCTTGTGGATATTAGTATATCTTCTTTAGAGAAATGTCTGTTCACAGTTTTTGTTTACAATTGAATGAAGTGATTTTTTTTTCCTTGCTGCTGACCTGTGTATGTTCGGTATGTATTTTCAATATGAATGTCTTGTCAGATAAATAGATTAAACAATTTGTCTCATTATGTATGTTTTTATCTCATTGATTCTTCCTCTTTTGAGCAGAATGTTTTCAATTTGATGTATGGTTGTCTATTTTTGCTTTTCTTGTCAGCGGTTTTGAACTCATATCTTAACAATCATTTGAGCATGGCTAATTGTAGAATGGCAGCTTTTAAAAATCAACAAAACATCTCAATAAAGCACTGAGCTGCCTGATTATTGCATTGAAGAGGGATGGTGGATACTTAGAGTTTTATAGCTCTCCAAGGTGATCAGTGAACTCACTTTTACTATATATATATATATATATATATATATATATATATATATGGTTTGTTTGAAATTAATTGGTCTGTTGAAGGAACTTATTTAGAATTGGTGAACAACTGCAATACTATACTTGAGAGATGTTGAGACTAGAAAGAAATATTGAGGTTAGATTACCAAGTCTAGCCTACTATCCAGGTCTCCTGAGTTTGTGGATTTTAAAGGAGATCCTAGAACCACCACTTTATTAAGCCAGCATAATCTATAACTACATTTTCCTTATACCCACAAATCACTGCAATCATCCCAGCCTTTAACAAGGAAATTTCTCTTTGCAACAGATGGAGACCATTACAGAAAACCACAACCTAACAAAACACAGAGCTTGGGAACCCCATGCTGATGAATAGAAATCACTCCTGCATCTAAAGCTCAGGGAACGCAGAAAAGGAGTTGAAATACTGAAAACCCAGAGGATCGGGAAGTTTGCTGTGACAATGTGTCTCCTAATAACGTCAGAAGCTAACCCCATAGAATCTTACCAAGGTGTCTGCCAACATATGAGCCTAACAAGAGCAAAAGCAATGGACATGCTGATGTGGATGTGGGAAATCCCAAGAGACCCTGACTGTCCACAAAATACCACATGTATCTAAGGAAGCTTGGGAGAGAGAGAAGAAAAGTGTCTTCATGGAAAAGCTCACCGATTAGTTTCTAATACCAAGTGATCAGCTCTGCAATCATACTTACAAATAACATTATACAGACTGATAGGTTAGATTTAGAAATATATGTACATAAACGCATACATATGTAACAACAATTAGTGATGAAAAGAAGCTATGCATTTGAAGGAAGAGTATAGACAAAGTCTGAAGTACTAAGATACCTCTTGGCTGTGTGTATAGTGGTACACACCTATACTATAATCTCAGTGTTTAGAATCCTGACACAGAAGATTGCCAGTTTGAGGACAGCCTCTGCTACATCATGAGAACTTGTATAAATAAACAGTAACTGTTACTACTTCCTATTGCTGAACTAATAAATAGCTCATTGTTCTGGGAAAGTTCTATAATAAAGAACAATCAATTTATTTGTCTGGACAAAAGGTTTCCTAAATATGGGCTTTATGTTAAATGAAGGAGCAGATGGCTTATGAGGCAAACACAGTATGCATGCAAGCCTGACCACCTGAGTTGTTCCTAAGACTCGTGTAAAAAGCAGTTGCATGCTGCACATCTGTAATTGCAACACTGATATGTAGAGAAAGGGTATAAAGGCAGGAGAACTGAGTGGAAACCTGCAGACTGGTAGCCTGGAATACTCAATACAGTGGTAAACACAAGAGACCCTGCCTCAACACAAGGTAAGAAGCAAATATCAACTGAACCATTTGTCATCTGACCTCCAAAACACCCTGTAAAATGTGTGCGTACGCACCCATCACATTACGCACACATTACACCCACCACTTCACGAATGAATTATGTATGGATTGATGGTAAGGAACACTTGGACAGTGTGCAGCAAGGGTGGCAGGAGGGATGGCTTAGCAGTGGAGAGTGTTTGCGGCTCTTGCAGAGGACTGAGTTTACCTCCTAACTCACACTTCACCTGCAACTCTAACTCCAGTGGATATAATTATCTCCTGGCTTCCAGGAACATTTACACTCAACGTGCATACAACCAGCATACAAATGCAAACACATACACATAATTAAATTATACTTTAAAAATAAAAGTATTTTTTTCTGGTGGTTGATACTTAAAAAGATTTCCTTTGAGTAGTAAAAGCAACCACAGAGGAAAGATCTAGTTTCTTTGTATACCAGCTCCTTGGGTATTACATGGTTGATTCAAAATGTTTTTAAAGGCTTTATGTCTTTTGTATCTTGACACAAAGACAAACACTATTATGTGCTTCCTCTTGGTTGCATTTACATAAGTAATGAGCTGCTGCATGCCAGTAATTGACACCTTGTCCCTTCTCCAGGCCTCTCAAGGTCTTTGCTCTATTTTTATATTCACTTAAGTCAGTGGCTCTCAAACTTCCTAACACTTTGACCCTTTAATACAGTCCTTCATGTTGAAGTGACCAACAATCAAAAAATGATTTCATTGCTACTTCATAACTGTAATTTTGTTACTGGTATGAGTCATAATATAAATATCTGGCATGCGAAGCCCCCCCTCCCCCTGAAAGGGGTCAAGACCTGCAAGATGAAAAGAGCTGATTTAGGTGGAGGCTCGAGTAGACACAGAGTTAGTACCATAAGAACTTTAAAGATTTCTTGCTGAGTTGGTGATAATAAAAATAACTGTTTACTTCTTGAGACTAAACCTGTTTTTTTTTTTTTTTTTATGTTCTTAAATGCAAAATTCATGTTATCTGAAGCATAGTTCTACTAGGAATGAAAATTTTAGATTGTAGGAAAACCCATTCTTTCCTGCCTTTTCTTTTAGGGAACACTGCTTTGGCAAGGGCCCTTTGTATATCTTGGTATAAGTTGATATTTCAAACAATGAAAATGGATTTTTAGGTTCTCAGCAGGCTTAATGTGATAAGCCATTATCTTCAGGGAGAACACACTGATAGGGGAGCAAATACTCATGAAGATTTTATCTGATTAGGCAAACTTAGGGACAAACAAGTTATGGAATAAAAACAGAAATAAAAAATAAAGAAATTTTACTTAGTAACAAAGTTTATTCTATATCCAAGTTAATTTAATTCTGAGACAGGACAAAATTGAAGCAAGGCACATGTTCTAAGGGCATGCCATTTTCAGAGGGTTTGAAAACTTATTTATTTCTTCATTTATTCAACATTCAATACCAATGGCTTAGGGCTGAAGGAAGCACTGGAACCTGCTGTGTTAGACAAATAAAAAGAAGCTACCGTGAGCTTTAGTTTCAAGAATACAAGACCATGAAATTGCTTGGAGCTTTACCTATTATAAGTGTAGTGTAAGAAAGTAGGCTGTATCCTTGGACATTGTACACTTAGAATAAAATTAAGGTGTTAAGAGTGCAAGGAACCAAAAGTAATGTTTTGGGGGTAGCTGGAAATAGTTTAAACATGCAACAAATGTAGGGATTGCCTCTTAATGGGGAAAAGGGAAGTTCAGAGATTACCTGGGATTTGAGATACCATCACTGTAAAGTTTTGTTGATTTAATTTGCTATTCATGAAGTGCATATGTCAGTTTGTATCAATAGAAAAACTGTTTTCTATGCTATGGAAATTACAGGTTTGCACTGACCTTTTCTAGTAGTTTGTGGAAGATTCTGTCATTAGTTGTGTGGGTATGATATTCCTTATCACAAAAACTAGAATACATTGCTTCTGGTTCATTCCTTTTAGACCTGGAGCATTTTCATGATTTTGTTGGTTGATTGTAATTGGAGAGCGTGGTGTCATTTTCTTCCCTAGGTGATGCATAAAGGCCTTTGTGACTTCTTCCTAAAGTCTCTTATAATGCTTGATTGGGAGCCATTTCCCTCCTACTGTCCAAGTGGTATGTGGTGAGAAATCTAAGCATCATACAAGAAACATATGTGGGTCCCAGGGTCAAAATTGCTTTGAGCCTCAAGAAGAGAGCCAGCATCATATCGACTCTTGCTCTGTAAGCAGGACATCTCTTTCCTTTACCCCAGCAGTCTTTGGTCTGAAGTCTCCTTATACAAACAAGTGAGAGTTGCTAACTCAGCCAGTCAACCCACAGAACCCCGAGAGAAAAAAAATTATAAGATGTTGCTAAAAGATATGGTTTGGGGGTGTTTTTTTTTCTTTTAAGCTAGCAATAAATAACTAGAGAGTTTGTTGATGTGTTATTTACACAAATGCCTGTCAGATGGCAGTAGGTGGGCTCTAGACACAGTGAATGAATAGATGCTGGAGATACACAAAACTGAACACATGAAAACTTACTATTGTTTCTTTCTGTTCCTCCTGCCCACCCTGTTTCCCCAGATAACATGCTGCTCTGTGGAAGGCTGCAATGAATTCAAAACTAGCAATTTCAGGCTTTATTCTTCTGATAGTCTCACATAATGATGGAATTTGCTTTGAAGAGTCTTAGCTGCTTCAACCAACATGTTTTATTTTAGGATCCTCCTTGCATTGTCTAAACAATGCTGGAATTTTGGCATTCTAAAATTCTCTACAGTTCCAAGCAGTTTATAAAGAGACAAGTCAGTTATGCAAGGGTGGATAATCCACATGTACAGGTGCTAAGGGATGCCCTTAGTTATTAAGACTTACTGGGTAGAAGATGATTGGGGAAAGGTTCAACCAGAAGTAAGTTCTCACATTAAAAATCTTAAAAGTAGAGGAAAGAAAAGGAAGTTAGACTTCTTACATATCTGAAGAATGATATGGCCCCTTTCTTTTTAACAGAATTTTAAAATAAGCTTGACAAAATTTTCCTTACTCTGTGTAGACAAACGACTGAATAAATGATGACTCAAAACTTGTTTTATGAAGTGATGGAAAAGTCATTCCTATCTCTGACATCATCAGCTGTCCCCTAGACTTATACTGTCATGTGGTCATAGCATGATGTGCTATTACAAAAAAGAAAATGTCAGTTCATTAGCTGCTTACTGAGGCTCATGCAATATATAACTGCTTTTAATTCATGTAATGTAATGTAACGTATTGTAATGGGTGTTATGAAGTTCTGTGGGGAGTTGTTACTGGGATTTCTAGCTTTCTACTTTTGTTGTTTTTCCAGATGGCCAATTAAGGGACAATTAAAATAAAACAAGAAAGATTCTTTTCTGTTTATTTCCATGTTCTGATAGCAGGTTATTCTGTTGAAGGATACTGCTGTTTCTGAGCGTCAGGACTAAGAAGGGGGGAAAAAAAACCCAACCAACCAACCAACCAACCAACCAACCAACCAACCAACCAACCAACCAACCAAACACCTTAGGGAAGCATCTGCACACACCGGCCTCTAGGGGGCGCGCAAGATCTTCTCTTGTGTGTCCTTACCCAGCTAACCTCTCTGCCCCAAATAGCTCTTGTGATTTTCAAACCAGCACCTGTTCCACTGATACCAAGCTCCTGACTATCACTACAAGGTTGACAGTTTTCTTCAGCAAAAGACATGATAATTTTCAAAGACAAGATGGAGCTATCCAAGTATCCCCCATGAGGCACACTCTTCTTTTGTCTGGAGAAGCGACAGGGTATGTATAAAATGTGTGTATGTGAAAATAGTTGGCACCCCACGACCACTGTTCTACTTATGGGGGATCAGTTTACTGTGAGTAGAACATATTTGTAAACAAACTGATGCATTTTTATTAAAAGGTGTGTGTGCTTCTTTTTTCCCCTATTAATTTATAAATAATGCTTTCTAACAAATATTGACACAGTGCTCTGATTCCAGTATAGATCACATGGATAAACCCAGAGACAATTTATAGTACAAGAGATGAAAATCCCCTGCCATTATATAGCAGGGATGTGAACAAGCATGGGTTGTGTTATGTTAAGATCATTCTGGAACCATTTTCTTGTAAACAAAAAGGGAGGCTACATGCTCACACATGCTTTACTGCACAGTCTTATGTATCTGTCAAAAGCATGCATGCATGCTCTGTGTTTCTCCCACTCATGTATACGCATGCATGCGTACCTGTATTATGTATAAACTCTCAAGAATGATATATTTTCCTCTATAATTTAAAAGTGAAGTAGTTTACTCGCAATTGAACATCAGCTGGAATGTAACTTCTTTTTTGTAAGAGGCCATTGAACCAATTGGAGTTGGGCTTGGTAGGCACTGCATAATTCACCAGTCCACGCACACTCATGGCAGTTGTTGTCTCATCCACAAATAGTTTTTAATAATGATATGGTCTGGTGGATTTTGTTTTGTTCGTGGCAAATAACAAAAACTACTGGGCGCTTTGCTCAATTATTTTAGCACCTCAACCTAAGCCAGGTTAAAATAAGTGGATTAGAATTACAGTAAAAGTCCAACTCATTAGAAATTTTTGGAGTAACTTCCATGGATATGTATGTATATACGTATGTATGTATGTATGTATGTATGTATGTATGTATGTATGTATATACAAATATTTACAAGTTTGTATTTCAGAAACTAGGCCCAAGAGTCTTTAAGTAAAGGTAGACATGTTTTATCTGAGATTGGATTCTCCAATAGTTATTAGCCCTTGACTGGACAGAGGTGCAAACCCTGATATAGGGAGTTTAGAAAAAAAAAAAAAAAAGATTTTATTTATGTGATTTTGGAAACCATCAAACTTGAAATTTCCTATGGAGTTCTCTGAAAATAAGATGGTCATAGAACTCTTATTTTCATTTAAATCTACAAGGACTGTACTTGTAAAAATTTGCTGCTGTTAGCCTTATTTATAATAGCCAGAAGCTGGAAAGAAACCAGATGTTCCTCAACAGTGAAATGGATACAGAAAATGTGGTGCATTTACACAATGGAATACTACTCAGCTATTAAAAACAATGATTTTATGAAATTTTTAGACAAATGGATGGATCTGGAGGATATCATCCTGAGTGAGGTAACCCAATGACAAAAGAACACACATGAAATGCCCTCACTAATAAGTGGATATTAGCCCAAAAGCCCAGAATCTCGGATTACCCAAGATACAATTCACAAACCACATGAAACTCAAGAAGAAGGAAGACCATAGTGTAGATACTTCTATTCATCTTAGAAGGGGTGAACAAAATACCCATGGAAGGAGTTACAGAGACAAAGTGTGGAATAGAGACTGAAGGAATGACCATCTAAAACCTGACTCGCCTAGGAATCCATCCCATTTACAATCACCAAACACATACACTGTTGTGGGTGGCAACAAGTGCTTCCTGACAAGAGCCTGATATAGCTGTCTCCAGTGCCTCACAAATACAGAGGTGGATGCATGCAGCCATCCATTAGACTTCATAGGATCCTCAATGAAGGAGCTAGAGAAAGTACCCAAGGAGCTGAAAGGGTTTGCAACCCATAGGAAGAACAACAATATGAACTAGCCAGTACCCCCAGAGATCCCAGGTACAAAACCACCAACCAAAGAGTACACATAGTGAAACTCATTGTTCCAGCTGCATATGCAGCAGAGAATGACCTAGTTAGACATCAATGGGAGGAGAGGACTTTTGTCCTATGAAGGCTCTATGCCCCAGTGTGGGGTATTGCCAGGGCCAGGAAGCAGGGGTGGGTGGGTTGGTGAGCAGGGGGAGTGGGAAAGGATGGGGAGAGGGTGTTTTTCAGAAGGGAAATCAGGAAAGGAGATAACATTTGAAATATAAATAAAGAAAATATCCAATAAAAAATTGTGGCTGTCATATGTATGGCTAAAGCTTAGGTTTTTTCAATGCATGCATATAGTGTGTTTTAATCAAATTGACTCTCCTTTAAGCCCCTCTTGTTTATCCCCAATTTCTCTACAACCATTTCCTCAGAAATTTATCTACTGTTTGTTTTGGTTTTTTTTTTCCCTCTGACTTTGCCTATTGAGCATGGATATAGGGCTATCTACTGGAGCATGATTAGCCTTTCAAAGGCCACATCCCTGATGAAAACTGTCAATGCCTCTCCTAACAGACATCAATGGCAATAGACCCTCAGCTAGGATGGGGACTTCATGAGTCTCTCTTCTATCCATTCTGTAACTTTTGGCTAGCTTGATCCTGTGCAGATCCTCAATGTGCAGCATTATGTCTGTCAAAAACTGCTTTCTGAAGAGGTTTACACTGCTTCCTTTTACAATCTTTCTTAAGCCCTTCTGTGATGATCCCTGAAGCCTAGGGGCAGTATTGATTAGAATTGAATAGTACCCAGTCTCTTGTCTACACTTTCACCAGTTTCTATGATAATTGTACTTTCCTGTTAAAAGAAGCTTTTCTGATGAGTATTGAGAGATGCACTTACCTCTGGGTACAAAGATAAGAATTTAGGGGTCAAAAAGTATTTAGGGATCAGTTTATTACCATATTCATTTAGTAGAATAATAATATTAAGTTTTCCCCTAGGGTCTATGTCTTGACAGCCACAGATTTTTGGTCCAGCTAATACTATAAGAGATAAGTTCTATCTTTTTGTGTGGAGCAGGTTTTAAATCCAATCATAAAGTTGTTAGTCACTCCCATAATGTGTCTGCCATTATTGCACCAGCAGGAATTTCTTACCAGGACTGTCATTGCTATAGCTTGCAGTTCCCACAACTAGGAAAGACTAAAAATCATTGCCTCATTAAATATGTAAAAGGCTTGTACAAAGTCATAATTATTGAGGTAAGATGAGAAGTTTAAGCTCAAAGTAGTAAGGAAAATTGTTTTTGCCTATATACTTGAATGTTCAAGATTTTAATTTAAGGTTTCAGACTCTCAAGTCAATGCTTTTTCATTACTATAACTAATATTTACTAGCTACCAAAAATTATGGTGATGTGTTTTGACTTTTTGAAATATTAAAAATAAAAAGGAAACACTCCAAACCTTTTTATCTATTTCTGTTATATGTTTTAGGGCCAATATACATACACAAGTCATTTCAAAGAATATCTATCAAATATTTATATGAATGCTTTTGTAAGAAAGATAAAAAGTGGCTAGAAACATATGCTGAGAATGGATTAGAATAGAAATCTTAATGAGGTAACAAAAGGCTGTGCTTTCTATTAATAGACTCTCTACAATTTATTGGTGTTGGCAGTGGTACTTGATGTGTGATACTGCTGATAGTCTTGACACTTAATATTTTCACTATGATATCATTTGATTAGCATAAAGAAAATTTGTGCTAGATTTTTAGGATTTTGAAGAAAATATTCTGGTACTATCTTAACTATGAATGCTGGTGGGATTCCTTTCTTCTTATACATTAAGCACTATGCTAAAACATATCAAAAACCCTTTAATTGAAAACACAAAAACATTACTCTTAAAATTCACAGACCATATGAAGCTCAAGAAGAAGGAAGACCAAACTATGGATACTTCAATCCTTCTTAGAAGGGGGATCAAAACAACCATGGGATGAGACACAGAGACAAAGTGTGGAGCAGAGACTGAAGGAAAGACCATCCAGAGACTGTCTCAGCTGTGGATGTATCCCATATACAGTTATCAAACCAGACACTATTGTGGATGCCAACAAGAGCTTGCTGACCGGAGCCTAATAGAGCTATCTCCTGAGAGGCTTTTCCAGTGCCTGACAAATACAGAAGTGGATGCACACAGCCATCCATTGGACTGAGGTCCCCAATGAAGGAGATAGAGAAAGAACCCAAGAAGCTGAAGGAGTTTGTAGCCCCATAGGAGGAACAGCAATATGAACCAACCAGTACCCCCAGAGCTCCCAGGGACTAAAACACCAACCAAGGAGTACACATGGAGAGACCCATGGCTCCAGCCATATATGTAGCAGAGGATGGCTTTGTGGGACATTAATGAGAGGAGAGGCCCTTGGTCCTGTGAAGGCTCGATGTCCCAGTGTAGGGGAATGCTAGGACAGGGAAGCAGGAGTAGGTAGGTTAGTGAGCAGAGGGAGGGGAGATGAGAAGGGGGGAGGTTTGGAGGGGAAATGAGAAAAGGGGGTAATATTTGAAATGTAAACAAGGAAAATATCTAATAAAATACTTTAAAGTCCTTAAAATACATTTTAAAAAAAGAAAAAAATGAAATTGAATGCATGTATCTCCAAGTATCAGACTTTTCTACATTAGAAGAAAGATATGATCTTAGTAGGTCCTTATATAATTGTGGGTAAAGGTGTTGTCATACCATTTTCATGAATAAAGGTAGTTTAGTGGGTAAAAGATCGTGGGTAGTTGGGTGAAATAATGATTGCTAACATACAACAGTGGTTCTTATTAGATTTTGTCCTCTACTAGTGGATACTTAATAGTATCTGGAGCTGTTTACTCATTTAGTGGGTATGTTGATAACATCCATGAGTTGACACAAGAAATTCCTACCAGCATCCTCTTAGCTGAAAGGAAGTCATCCAGAACGAAAATTGTTTGTCATCTGTATTAACATTGAGAACATTTTTTGTGGAAATGTCAAAGCCAAATGGAAAGAATTTTGTAGGGAGTTCTGAAGATCCTCTCAAAGAAACCATAATTTCAGAAGCAATTATATCTCGCTTGAAAGTGGGAATAAAAACATCACAAGATTTGTCATAGAAGAGTTTGCCTAAAGTGTGGGTTTAAAAATTCCCATGAATCTAAGCAACTTCTGAGCATGTAATCACATTTACTGTGTGATCCACTTAAATTGTGGACTTTAAATATTTGGAAATAAAACTATCACTTGTGATAAGTTATATACTTCAATTGTACTATAGAATAAAAACTCAGCATCTCTATGGAAGGAATGTTTCTTCATCACAACTACAAGAGCATCTTCATAGACGGGGATGAAAAGCAGGCCAAGAACATCTCACAATGAAAAGGTAAAAGTTAAACAATGTTCAAAAGAAAAGAAAGAGTGTTAGGAGACTCAATTAACAGCAATATTAAAATCAGGAACACTTAATAAAATAATTAAGAGAGGAACACAAACCAATCAAGTTTAATACTTCCAAAATACTTTAAAAGAAATTAAAATTTTATGAAAATTCAGAATTAATAAAGATGATTAAGTGTATCTCCAAAAAGAAACACAATCAACATCAAAAGAAAAAGTCAAAACAATATTTTAAAGAGTAAATTAAATACACATGAAGAAGACCTAGTAAACTCAAGTAAATATCCTCACAATTAGTAACAAGACAGAACAATGAGGAAAGCCAGAAGCATCAGAAACAGGAGAGCTTTGGAAAACACAAGGTTTACAACTGATACTTGATGCTAATCTAATGGGAAATTTTTTGTTATAAACTGTACTGGATGTGCTGCAACAGAATTAACATTCCATGTTAATGGTAGGTTAGGTAAATATGTCAGGAAAAAATAATTGTGTTATATACAACTGTGAACTTAAGTTATTAATAGGAAGAAGTTATTTCTAAAAATATTGAAGTTAGTAGGTAGTATGTTGATAAATAGTTCTGACTAGAACTCTTAAGTTGAAAGGATTTGGAAAAGGAATCTGGCTCCTCCTGGCTGCTCATTTAGCCCAATTGATAGTGGACATGGGTTAGCTGAAAGAAATTATTGAGAGTCTTAAAGGTTAAGAATTTTTTTTAATAGTTGAGACTGGGTATCCATTATCTGAAATGCTTGGGGTCAGAATTGCTTCAAGTTTAAAACTATTTATATAGATATGTTGGAAGTGGAAGCAAATTTAAGTGTGAAAAGCCACTGGAGTTTTATACATACTGTATTATAGTCTGAAGGTAATGTCATAAATTACTTTTACTGTATCTGTGTTTTGGTTGCAACTAGTGATACAACACCAGGGATGAAATTTTTCACCTGTAGTGTCTTTTCAGTATTCATTCCCCCCTCCCAGAATTTAGTATTCTGGAAAGATTATATTTACTTTTATTGGCTTGTGTTTATTTAATATATCTGTTTTCATTTAACCTCTCCATGTTTTAGGCCATTGCTTTCATATATTTTATTATACAAATGTGTGTATAAGTAGTATATATATATAAATGTTGCAATCTCAATGCTGCATTATTGTTAAGAAATTTTTTATTTAGTAATTGCTTAAAGAGACCTTAGTAATAAAAACTTTGTATTCTATATGTACTCTTACATATGAGCTATTATATATATATATATATATATATATATATATATATATATATATATTCATATATATTCATACATATATTCAATGGTTTCACCATGTAGGCATTATCAAACCTATTATTTCGAGCTGGTTTTATTCTCATATGGGCTTCTGATATGTTTTCCAGGCTAACTCAAACTTTCAAACTCTTGGACTCAAGACATCTCCTTCCTGAGCA
>LR751862.1:30788-128429 GCA_902729485.2 Mus minutoides
ACCAACCAAAGAGTACACATGGTGGGACCCATGGCTCCAGCTGCATATGTAGTAGAGGATGGCCCTGTGGGACATCAATGAGAGGAGAGACTCTTGGTCTTGTGAAGGCTCAATAACCCAGTGTAGGGGAACGCCAGGACAGGAAAGCAGGAGTGGGTGGGTTAGTGAGCAGTGAGAGGGGTAATGGATATTTGGGGGGCGGGGGGGGGTGTTCAGAGAGGAAATGAGGAAAGGGAATAAAATTTGCAATGTAAATAAAGGAAACATCTAATAAAAAAAGAAAGATTTACTTTAAAAAAAAAAAAAAAAGAGATTGTGGGGAAATAAAGGTTAGGTCTGCTTTTGCATTCCAGACAGCATGGTTATGGCGGTTGCTGCAGCTTGGTAGTCTTGCAAGTTGAGACTGTCCTTGCACTCTGTAAGCATGACTGGCCCCATGACATTTCTTCGGGAGCATTCTGATTAGCCTTTCATTGAGATCCTGACCTTTTGTGTGTTCATCAGAAAGGGGGTTACCTTAACCCTTCTTTGTTCTTAGTAGAACTACTATTCTATTAATTATTTCCCCCAAATTACACAAATCTGAAAGGTAAAAGAAATAATATTTCCAATTATAAAGGTGACAAACTAACTTTTGCCTCTTTTACAGGCATTCTGTCCATGAGCTTTCTCTGGTCAGCTAGCAGAACATGATGTCTTACTTCACTGGACCCTAGCAACATCATAACACATCCACTATTCATCACTTTCTTTTCAATTTATATTACAGGTGTAATCCCAGGTGTACTATCCTGTCCTGTCAGAAAAAAAAAGTACATTTTGCTGTGATTTTGAGGACAGTTGGATGCAAAAGCTGTTGCAGAAGCACAAATAAGATGTGACAGGGTAGGGGGGTACTCAGAGGGCCCACATTCTGAGGGAAGAAGGGGAGGGATGGGGGAAGGATTGTGTGAGGGAGTGACCAGGATAGGGGTTAATGAGCATGTAAAATGAATAAATAAAATAACATAAAATAAAGTAAACAATACCAAAATAAACAAACCAATGATACTGAGTTGTTCAGGGACTAATCAGACTTCAAAGTCATTATCAGCCAGTACATGAAGGGCAAGAGCAGGAAATGAGTTATTAAACATGGAAGGAGCAGCAATTGAAAAGAAGGAATAGAAGGCATAGCCACAGTTTTATTCAGTGTATTAGCAAGTTCTGGGGATTTTGTGCTTGGGTAATTAGGAAAATGTGTGTGTGTGTGTGTGTGTGTGTGTGTGTGTGTGTGTGTGTGTGTGTGGTGTTTGTCTATGTGTTTGTGTATGAGTGTGGTGTGTCTGTCTAGGTTTTTGTGGTGTATGTTTGTATGTTTGTGTATATGTGTGTGGTATATGTCTCTGTGGGCATGTGTGTATGTACGTGTGTGTGTGTGTGTGTGTGTGTGTGTGTGTGTGGTGTCTGTATATGTGTTTGTGGTGTATGTCTGTATGTCTGTATATATGTGCATGGTGTATGTCTGTATGTGTGTATGTGCCTATATGTGTATCTCTGTGTATTTATATCTGTGTGTATGTATGTATGCATGCATGTATGTATGTATGTATTATGTAGTGTGTTCATGTGTGAAAGAAAGCATAAATACCCTGAAGTTTTTCTCCTCCTGGGATATGATATTTTTCAGTGTTTTCCCTTGATTTCTGCTTATTAATACAAAATAGAGATAACAAGAATGTAGCACAGCAAGATCAAGGTCAGATCAATGTCAGTTCCTGGGGACAAGAAAATAAGCAAAGATAGGTAAAGTATGGGGACAAGCAGACAGAACTAAAAGAAATCATGTACATTCTCATAATGCATGAAGCTGGTTAAGAAAAATCCATTAGCAATTTACCTCTTCTGTTAATATTTCAAGTATACTGTGCAGTCCACAGTGCAAGGACCGGGAATAAGGGGAAATCATGGATACATGCTTTCATGCAGCTCTTAAAAACTATATTTGTGTTCTTATAGTAATATAATTATAATTTATATATATACTAATAAACCCTGAATTGATAAAGGAAGACACCCTCTCTTGGTTTATTTTTTAATTTATTTCTTATCATCCTATCTCCTACTGGTCAGACCAGGTGCTTTAGAATATTTTAAGAAGCATTTATGGAAAAAAAGCAGCCTAATTTAGTATCAGTAAAAGCTTCCATTACAAGTACATCCCCTTGGAAATATTTCTCTAGTTCAATGTCATGTGCCAATAAAACTTGTGGGAACATTTTGATGATATATTCATCCTTGTTAAAGCGAACTCTGAAGGACACTTGAATCCTTGTGTGTGTGAAGGTATTTTCAATCAGAGTAGAACATAATACATATGAAGTTAGGAGAGTAATGGATAACCAACCTGTTACTACTGAACAGCGTATACAAAAAATTCAGATCTCCCTTTTTATCAAGAAAACGCATCCCAGATCATTATCAGAGAAACAACCTCACTAATAGCATAATAAAAGAAGTTTCAAAACACATTCAGAGAGGAATGTTTGTTTTAAAAAGTTAATGTAGACTAGCAACATGAGTAGTTGGGAATAACTCTTGTTTTTACACTTGTTTAAGTGAAATGCTCATTAAGCAATTTCAAACAGAAGACAGAATCAGATAGATAGAGTGGTATTGGGTTTGAGTATTTTCACAGTAATGTAATATAGAAATGTGGTCTTNAAACACATTCAGAGAGGAATGTTTGTTTTAAAAAGTTAATGTAGACTAGCAACATGAGTAGTTGGGAATAACTCTTGTTTTTACACTTGTTTAAGTGAAATGCTCATTAAGCAATTTCAAACAGAAGACAGAATCAGATAGATAGAGTGGTATTGGGTTTGAGTATTTTCACAGTAATGTAATATAGAAATGTGGTCTTAAAGCAAGTATCTGACCTGGATATAGTTGTGACAAATAGTGATGAATTATGCATGCTAATGTTGGCACACATGAATGCCAATGATAGACATCAGAGTGCCTTGTTGTAGACATAGTTCTGGGCTATAGAAATGATGCTTGGAACGCCGGGGCCAAGGGGTGGGAGTGGATGGGTAGGGGAGCAGGGCCAGGAGGGGGGAGGGTATAGGGAACTTTCTGGATAACACTTGAAATGTAAATGAAGAAAATATCTAATAAAAGTTGAAAAAAAAAAAAAAGAAATGATGCTTGGGAACACAAGGATCTTCCCATACTTTCTGCCTCCCTGCTCTCAGTTCCCAAGAAGTGAAATCTCATGGAATATCTGCTTAAAGAAAACATTTGTTCAGTGTCAGTTTTGATCCATGTATCAGCATCAGTAAAAACAGAAAGACTCTGAAACAAAAGATGCATTAGGGGTGATAAAACAATACTTTTTAATATAGTAGTCTAGGCAGGGGGAGGGTATAGGGAACTTTTGGGATAGCATTTGAAATGTAAATAAAGAAAATATCTTTTAAAAAGGTAAAAAAAATAAATAAAATTCCTGATTTAAACAAACAAACAAACAAAAACAAAACAATCAAACAAAAAACACCCCCATTCTACATTTTGGCTGCTTGGAATACATAAAATAAAAAAGGTGAAAGACCATAAAAGTTATCTCCATCTTTTTTATTCTCTCTGAAATATTTAAGGATACTGCTTTCTCTATGGTTCAACAGAAGTCTAAAGAAAGTATTATTGATAAAGAGCCATTTGAGAGACTGACCAGTTCTACTAGCTTTAGCAATGAAATGATCAGGATGACTTTTTTTTTCTCTTTTGAGACAGGTTCTCAAATAGCAGCTCAGACTGGTCTCCAACTAATGATGCAATAGAAGATGACTTTGACTCCTGACTCTCCTACTGAAGTACTAGAAATTGCCACCAAAGCAGGTTGATTCAGTGTTGAGAACTGAACTCAGGACTTTCTGAATACTAAATACTAGGTACTCTACCACTTGAATTATATCCACATCATGCAAAGAGGAACTATATGGTGGGTCTCATGGCTCTAGCTGCATATGTAGCAGAGGATGACCTAGTCAGTCATCAATGGGAGGAGAGGCCCTTCTTCCAGTGAAGGTTCTCTGCACCAGTACAGTGGACTACCAGGGCCAGGAAGAGGAGTGGGTGGGTTGGTGAGCAGAGGAAGGGGAAGAGGGATAGGGTTTTTTTGGAGGAGAAAATAGGAGAGGGGATAACATTTGAAACGTAAATAAAGAAAATATCTAATAAAAAATAAGTAAATAAATAAATAAAAATGTAATAAGCACAAAAATATTTATTTTATTTTCCCTCATTTTTGGGCTGGAGAAATGGCTCAGTGGTTAAGAGCACCGGCTGCTTTTCCGAAGGTCCTGAGTTCAAATCCCAGCAACCACATGGTGGCTCACAACCATCTGTAATGAGATCTGACATCTTCTTCTGGTGCATGTGAAGACAGCTACAGTGTACTTAGATATAATAATAAATAAATCTTTTAAAAAAGGAAAATAAATTTTTATCATATATCTTGAAAAAAAGAATAATTTTTTTAGTTTGAAGAAATCATACATCATAACTTATCATAAAAATGAATAGATAAATGTCATGTGTATGTTATCGAGCTTCCCTAATAGCAACATTTTATTGAAGTGTTGTTCATGCTCTTTGTACTTAATCTTCTTTAGACTTCTCCAATTTTATTTGTACATATTTATGTATTAATGTATTTAGCTCTATCTACTACAATTTCAACACATATCATGTTATAACACAATTATTCCATCATAAGTATTGCTCCTATTTCTTCCTCATGACCAACCTCTTCTGCATTTTCTGCCATCCTCATCCTAACTAACCTGAGGTGGCCAAGTGATGCTAAACACTGTCACAGGAAGTATTATGTGCACATCCTCCTCATGTACATCTCAGAAGTTAATGTACCCATGACTATGGGTATCAAAGCAGTCACAGACTCCCATTGACATTTGGCTATAGTATGATAGGTTAGAACCATATATACAATTGTGTGTACTTGATCAAGTTCTAATTGAATGCTAAAACAGCTGATTACTTTTACTAGACTACACCCTTTCGTTCCTATCTGAAGCTTCACAGTCATATAGAAAATAATCTTTAAGGTAGATAAAGATAGAGAAGGCATGGTCAGGAGGCCTGCAAGAGTTAGTTAAGTTTATCTCGGTTTAAAGATCTATTAAGCCAATGAGAACTGACCATTCTAGAAGTGCCTCAGCTATCAGGAGATGATGCTCTCAGTCACACAAGTGTCTTCCATTTCCCTTTCTGCAACTGTGGATACAGGGCTAAGCAATAGGAAGGGAAGTTCATAATGAAAGGTAGAAAAACTTCTTTTTTAGCCAGAAAGGCTAACTCTCCCATGGAAGCATGTAATTTTTTAAATAGAAGTTTTAGTTGTATTTAAAAAGAAACACTTACCTGCATCTCTAACTACCAATTACAGCACAATGATCTTTTGAGTTGACATCTCTGAGATTATGCAGACTTTTGAATCCTTACAAACTTCAGTGTGACCCTTTCTCCTTAGAGACAGAAGATGCAGACACAGCACAGATGGGAGCTGAGATATCGGGTTGTATTGGACTCTGGTTGTATTTCTCTCTGGTGTATTTGGCTTACTTGATGCTCTTGTGCTAGCCTCAGGGAAGAAGAAAGAGTAAGGAATTCTAATTTGGCCTTTCTGCAACTGGCACTCAGTACTCTCACCTTTACTTTATAGTTATCTAGCTTAAGGTTCTTTCTGATAACCTGGCAGGGATCCTATATCACTTTCCATATTAACCCAGGAGTTTGAATATTTTCCCAATGCTGAGACTTGTGGAATACATTTTTGTTCATTTGTTTGTCAAGACAGTTACTTGTAAGTGAATGAATCACAAATCAAATTAGGGTAAAAGCAAACTGGATTTCTGCCCACATAATTAGGAGAATAACTGAAATAGTTATCCTAATTTAATATCCAGGATGGGATCTCATACAACACAACAAAGGATCCTTTTCTTTCATCTCCATTTCTTTTCTGTGTTAATCTTTTGTTTCTATTGAATAAAAAACTTATTTATGGGACAGAGATGAGATGGAATATTTAAAATTAGAAGTACTGTGATGTTGTAAGTAGGACGAAAGTTTATTCCCTAGTAGATCTGGAAGAAAATCCCTGAAAAGAATTTTATCAGCTGGAATTACATCCTGAGAAGGTCTTTCATTCTATGTGTCATAGAAGATAAGTGTGGAGAACTCTGATAGGGACGTGGAGCTATGGAGATGAGCCTGACAGACATTATGGACTGAATCACAGTGTAAATGGAAGCTGTTTTAGCCACTTCAGCATTCATTTTCTTAAAAAAAAATTGTCCTTAAAAGTAATTTCTCTGCTGTGGAATAGAAAACTTTACCTTATGAAAACATATTCCAAGTACTTTTGTGATTCTTGCTGTTTTCTAAGACATTCTACAGTGACAATATAGCTCACCAAAGGAGAGATGGCTTACATCCCCAGATCAAACCATTTCAATGGAAGGTCAATAGCCCACCACTCATAGTTTAAAGGCAATTGGCTCCAAGACACAGGGGAGACAGAAAGAACCTGTTTGGCAGATACACTTGCTAAAAGTGACAGCAGCTGTCACAGTGACCTTTAGATCCTCTCTGTAGTGCTGGACCTTATTGTTATATTGTTTTGCAATGTAGAATGCATTATACCTGCACACATTTCCATACTTTCATAGACACACACACACACACACACACACACACACACACACACACAGTACTTCTCATCAAAAGTGCAGATCACTGTTCTCTGTGTTCAGTCTATTGAACCTGAAGAGCAGTCCTTCTCAATTTCATAGTCTTTTATTCTCTTCTTTCACTCAGGCACATTACACCTATATCACAGAAAAGCACAGACACATGGTGCACACACACACACACACACACACACACACACACACACACAGAGGCACATGTACACACTGCTGTTCCTCTATGAAAGTTCAGCTCACTTTTTAATTTGATGTATTAAGGATGCAAAATTGTCCCTCTGAATTCTGGAGAAACAGTTTCTATGTTGCAATTTTTAACTAATTTCTCAAAGAAGCATTCTCTTTCTCTCTCTCTCTCTGTCTCTCTCTCTGTCTCTCTCTCTGTCTCTCTGTCTCTCTCTGTCTCTGTCTCTCTGTCTCTGTCTGTCTCTCTGTCTGTCTCTCTCTCTCTCTCTCTCTCTCTCTCTCTCTCTCTCTCTCTCTCTTTGCATTGTGTTCCTCTTAGCACACAGAACATGGAACATGGTAGATAAAGGCTTGGGGAGAAATACCTAGACTCTAGTTCTTCCTTAGAAATTCAAGCCTTTAGGAATTCTGTGTACATTTATGTCTGCATAGCCCACTTAATATGTGGCCCTAAGGATGACAGCTGCATAGGAGGATTCCTTTAGCTTCGATATGAAGAATATTTTATTTTCTTGGTATATTCTGGCTTGCACTCTGTTTCACCTGGAGCTGTAATTCATGATCTCTGTATAAGTCACTGCTATAGAAATAAGGCAAAGCTGCAGACGGTCCTCTAACCTTAGATGATTGCTTTCTTCAGGCTGACAAAGACCAAGTGAGTTGGCAAGAGTCTCCAGTCCTTAAACCACTCTGCCAGTTCAGATGCTTAGAAATTCAGAGATGATGAATCTCGTGGTGTTTCACACTCCTCTTTCTCAGAATTGCATGCATGTATTCCACAGTATTAGGGAAGTTTGTCATAACCTTGTCAAAATTTTGTAACATGTGAAGGCACAGTTGACAACTATATTTGTCACTGCTGTCCTGGATACACAGGTACCCTGTGTGAGACAGACATAAGTAAAGCAACCCCTGCCAATGTTAGGGGGAGTGTGCCCAGATGTCCTCAGAGAGTCAGTATGGACACATTGCAGATCTACCTTGGATCCTCGGGCTATGTTTGTGTTTAACAGCCTGGATTCACAGACAGGAGCCTAGCATAACCATCCTTTGAGAGGCTCCACCCACCAGCTGACTGAAACAGATGCAGATACCCACAGGCAAATGTTAGACTGAGTTTGGAAAGTCCTGTGGAAGAGTTGGAGAAGGATTGAGGAATCCAGAGTGGGTAGAGACTCCACAAGAAGACCCAGAATCACCTGGATCTTTGGGGACTCCCAGAGACTGAACCACCCAACAAAGAGCAGAAGTGGGTTGGACCTAGGCCCCTCTGCACGTATGTAGTAGCTGTGCAACTTGGTATTCATGCGGGTCCCCCAAAACCTGGAGGGGACTTACCTTGACTCTGTTGCCTGCCTCTGGATCCTACTTCCCTTACTGGGCTTTCTTGTCTGGCTTCAGTGGGAGACTATGGATCTAGTCCTGCAGTGACTTGCCATACTAAAAGTTTGGGATCCAAGGAGGGAAAAATCTCCCTCTTCTCAGAGACTAAGGAACAGGTGGTGTGAGGCAGGTATGTAGAGAAGAGGGGCTGCAATCTTTACGTAAAGTGAATAAATTAATTAATGAGGAAACATATCATTTATCTACTTGCTTTGATTTCATTTGGGCCTGAAACAGAAAGTATGTGTGTGCTGCATCATAATTTATATTCCTGCTAAGATTACAGGTCTTCACACAGGGAAAGGAAATTTGATCCTTTCACCATTACCTACTGTCAACCTTGCCTCAAACTGTATGGTCAGGTCCATGTAGATTTGCTGTACAAAGATGTCTCTTCAGCACCTTTCTTTGGTTCAAACTTGTTTGGTTTATGAGACCCTCAACCTTAGTAAATGTTTCATATATTTTGAAGCACTGGGTTTAGGAAGAAAATCTACATGTTTTTAAAGTGTATGAAATTTCCAAATGTATGAAAACTTCTTACCCAATTGTAATCATTCAGATTGACCAGGAGAGTTCTAAGTGTCTAAGATATGACTTATATTTAGAAAAATGTCAACTATTTATTAAAAACTGTATTTATTTCCTTTTCAAGTAAATAACTCTTTACTTTTTTCTCTGTGCCAGGTATCAAATCTAAATCTTACAAGCACTCTACTACTATATGATGTATCCATCCTCCTCCCTCTAAAACAACATGTAACCAATCTTCTGAACACTTATGAATAATATTTCTCAATATGATTCAGCATTGTTGCTTTGACTGATTTAAAAATCAAGGCTGTAGCTCCTTTCCTTGTCACTACATCTATGCCCACACCTTTGGTGGAAACCTCATACCCCACCAGAAGCCAGGCCAGTAGACTGAACCTCAGATAAGGTTATACTCCCCCACCAAACCTGGCAATTGAAAGAAATTGAGGAAAAGACAATAAACATTGGAGGAAATCAATACATCCCTTCATGAATATCAAGAAAGCCAAGAAAATAAAGTTGATAGAAATAAATAAAAATGTTCAAAACTTGAAAATGGAAATAGAAGCAACAAAGAAAATACAAACAGAATTCTGGAAATAGAAAATCTAGGTAAGCTACAAATAAAATACAAAAGATCAAAGAAAGAATCTCAGGTGTTGAAGACATGATAGAAGAAATAAATACATCATTTAAAGAAAATGTTAAATCTAAAAAAGATCCTGACATAAAACATTCAGAAAATTGGGAAACAATAAAAAGACAAAATTTAAGAATAATAGGAATAAAAAGAACCTCAATGTTCCAGAAGATATTTTAACAAAATCATAGAAGAAAACTTTCTAATCTAAAGTAGGGCTTTCCTATAAAGGTTTAAGAATGATACAGGACATCAAAATAGACTGGATTAAAAACAAATGGTCCACTATTGCATACACCAGCAAAGGGCCCTGATATAGCTGTCTCGTGTGAGGCTATGCCAGTGCCTGGCAAACACAGAAGTGGATGCTCAAGTCAGCGATTAGATGGAACACAGGGTTCTCAAGGGAGGAGCTAGAGAAAGTACCCAAGGAACTGAAGAGGTCTCCAACCCTATAGGTAGAAGAACAATATGAACTAACCATTACCCCCAGAGCTCGTGTCTATAGCTGCATATGTAGCAGAAGATGGCCTAGTTGGCCATCATTGGGAAGAGAGGCCCCTTGGTCATGCAAACTTTATATGCCCCAGTACAGGGGAACACCATGGCCAAGGTGTGGGAGTGGGTGGGTAGGGGAGCAGGGCAGGGGATGGGGGAGGGTATAGGGGACTTTCGGGATAGCATTTGAAATGTAAATGAAGAAAATATCTAATAAAAATTGGGAAAAAAGAAACAAAAGTCCCCTTGCCACATAATAATCAATCAATCTAATAATTATTGGTCATTTGTATTTGTGGATCAATTGACTTAATTCCCCAATAAAAAGACACTGGCTAACAGAATGGATACAAAGCAGGATCCATCTTTCTGCTGCATACAAGAAACACACTGCAACATCAAACATACTCATTACGTCAGAGTAAAATGTAGTAAATAGATTTTGCAAGTAAATAGCCCCAAGAACCAAGCTTGTATAGCTATTCTAATATCTAACAAAATAGATTTCAAAGCAAAAGAGATGGGTAAGGACACATCATACTCATCATTTTAGCAATGGAGAGAAAAGTACCTGTAACTTCCTACAAGCAAGCAAGGCTTTAAGTGGAGACAATGGGAGAACAACACAACTACAAAACCTATGACCTACAGTTTGGCATGCCTGCATAATGTGCTGGGACCAGACCCTGCAAATCATCATCAGAAAGACCAGGCGATGTAAACTAGGGGGAAGGAGAGAAGTGAATCTGGAGAAAGAGACTGGGGGAGGGATGGGAGGGAAACTGCTGTTGGGATGCAATATATAAGAGAAGAATAAAAAAAAAGTATGATATTGGTCAGTAGCTAGAGAACTAAGATGAAGAAGGCAAGAAATTCTGGAGTAGGTATAGGGAGTATGATTACACTTCACTCTAAAATAAACTCTGAACTCTTTCATTTTATAAAATAGCATTTATTGACTCTCAAAAGAAAATGAGGCTACGTGACTTATTAACAAAAAGATACATGGTCTTAGCAAGGGAGGAAGAGTAAGTGCTGATGTTCTATGATAGAGCAGGGTAATTAGCTCTATGCATAAAGAAATTGTTATGCAAGCATGAAGCCTGAGTATAAAATCCTATCATGCACATAAAACCTTGGCATGACCATATATATCTATAACAACAGTGCCAGGACTGGGACAGGATGACTCAACTGGCCAGGCATTCTAGGAAAAACAGCAAATTCCAAGTTCCAGGTTCAGTGGCAGACCATATCTCAAAGAATAATGTGAATAACTACTTGAATAAAACATTTGAATGTTAATTTCTGGTCATCACGTGCTTTGACCTGGCAAGCATACACTAATACAAGTCCCATTGTAAGCATTCACACACACACACACACACACACACACACACACACACACACACACACACACACACACACATATGCATACTCATGAATACACACATATGCACAAACATACACAGAAAAAAATTTTTTAAAAAGAAATGTGATTATATAGTCTTGGGTTCAATTCAAAATAATTAAAAGATTCTGGATTTTCCTATCATAATGTTGTATAACAATTTCCTATCCATCAAAATGTACCCCTCCCCCCCAAAGAGAAAGATGACTTACGTGGCTTCGTCACAAGCGCATGCGCACTGAACTTGTTTGTTTGTCCCAGGTTGGGGGTGGTGACAGGATTTGGGCGCCAACTTGGAATGGTGGCAGTACCGGCTCGGGCGTGGCTCTCTACAGGGGGTGATAACAGTTTGCATTGTAATTGTTTTTCTATCTGGGGTAAGCTTAGATTTATTCATGTCTTCTCATGAAAAGTAAACTAAAAGAAATGATAACTATTTGAAGCAATTAAAATCCTAAATATTCTGAATTGATCATTATGTAACTAGAGCTATAACAAAATATTACATTTCCCTTTATAAAGATTATTATTTTTCAGTTAAAAAATAAATAACAAGTGATATTTATTTTTCCTAGTTTTGGAGGCTGGAAAAACCCTCCAATCAAGTGACAAATGTTTTAAGCTATAAAACCTAAGCTACTTAGACCTTAAAATTTACGATCCAGTGAAGTCCTGACCCTGGACCTATCAAAGGGCCAAAGGAAATTTTTAGGGCATATTTACAAAATCACAGATATTAATATAGGGTACTCGGTTACTTTGTTATTTGTTTTAATTTAAAATAATCATATTTGACTTTTATTTGCTCATCATTTAGCCAAAGACATTTCAAGGTTGTGAAATACATTTTTTCCACATTGATTTAGAAAGGCTAATTGACTAAATTAGGCTTGATTGTTGTACACAAACTTTTTAGCTTGCATGCATCTATTTTTGTTTGTTTCCTGAAGGTTTGGATTTCGAAAAGAAAAAAGAAAACGTAACCTAGAAAAATGTGCATACTTCCCAAAGTTTCTGCAAGTTCATTTGAAATTTTTTCCATAGTTTACTGCATGCCACTTTTTTATGGAACTAGAAAACCAGTACTAAAATTCTCAGTGTCCCAAATCTCTAAGACTATCATGAGTGAAGACAACAGACTTGAAAAAAAATCACACTTTGTGATTATCAAACTGCTTACTAAATTATAGTCATTAGACTGCATGGTATTATCATTCAAAAGGTCAACAAAGTAGAAAATGGAATAGAAAGCCCAGAATGTGTTAGTGGTCAACTGACTCTCAACAATGCTCCATAATATACAATGTGGAAAAGAAAATCTCTTCCATGAACAAATTTAGGTAACTGAATATTCCCATGTGGGAGAATAAATCGGGGCTATACTCTCATACCATATACATAATTCAAATCAAAGTGAATGAAAGACAAAAATATGATCAGAAAATGTGGAACTACTAGTAAAAGCAAAGGAGAAAAGGAATAAATTCAGTTAATGTGTCTCCCTTTGAAGTGTGTCTTCTACCTCACTTTTTATGTTTTTAAAAGTATTATTGATACTGAAGATGAGAGATGACATGTGTTTTTATTGATGTTCAAGCTTTTAAAGTATTAGTCCCAGATACAATAAAAGATAGGAACTTAAAAGACATCTAGCATTTTGATATTTACTACTCCAAATAATGTTGTAGTTGTTAGCACTGGGGTTCTACATGACCTTGAATATTCTGGAAAATCTTCAATATAAGTCATTAAGCTGATTACCTAATTTTTTGAAATTTTAAAAGAACTTTAAAAAATGTTTCAACTGAAATAAATTATATGACTTCCTCCCATTCCTTTCCTTTCTCCAGCACCTCACACCTACATTCCCTAATACTATTCCTATGTGCTTCTTACTCTCAAGTAAAAAGCCTCTTTTCTCTGTAACTCCATTCATGGGTATTTTGTTCCCTATTCTAAGGAGGAATAAAGTATCCACATGCTTGTCTTCCTTTTTCTTGATTTTCTTGTATTTTGAAAATTGTATCCTGGGTATTCTAAGATTCTGTTCTAATATCCCCTTATCAGTGAGTGCAATTCTAGTGACTTCTTTTGTGATTGGGTTACCTCACTAAGGATGATATCCTCCAGAAATATCCATTTGCCCAAGAATTTCATAAAATCATTGTTTTTAATAACAGAGTAGTAGTACTCCATTGTATAAAAGTACCACATTTTCTGTATCCATTACTCTGTTGAGGGACATGTGGGTTCTTTCCAGCTTCTGGCTATTACAAATAAGGCTGCTATGAACATAGTGAAGCATGTGTTCTTATTACCAGTTGGAACATCTTCTGGGTATATGCCCAGGAGAGATATTGTAGGATCCTCCGGTAGTACTATGTCCAACTTTCTGAGAAACCGCCAGACTGACTTCCAGAGTGGTTGTAAAAGCTTACAATCCCACCAGCAATGGAGGAGTGCTCCTCTTTCTCCACATCCTCGCCAGCATCTGTTGTCCCCTGAATTTTTGATCTTAGCCATTCTGACTGGTGTGAGGTGGAATCTCAGGGTTGTTTTGATTTGCATTTCCCTGATGATTAAGGATGTTGAATATTTTTTTTCAGGTGCTTCTCAGCCATTCGGTATTTCTCAGTTGAGAATTCTTTGTTTAGCTCTGTACCCCATCTTTAATGGGGTTATTTGATTTTTCTGGAGTACATTTTCTTGAGCTCTTTGTATATATTGGAGCTAAGATGAAAGGATGGGCTATCCAGAGACTACCCCACCCGGGGATCCATCCCATAATCAGTCACCAAACCCAGACACTATTGCATAGGACAGCAAGAGTTCTCTGGAGGGACCCTGATATAACTGTCTCATATGAGGATATACCAGTGCCTGGCAAATACAGAAGTAGATGTTCACAGACATCTATATGAGGGAACACAGGGCCCCTAATGGAGAAGCTAGAGAAAGTACCCCAGGAGCTGAAGGGGTCTGCAACCTTATAAGAGGAACAACAATATGAACTAACCATGACCCCCAGAGCTCGTGTCTCTAGCTGCATATGTAGCAGAAGATGGCCTAGTAGTCCATCATTGGGAAGAGTGGCCCCTTGGTATTGCAAACTTTATATGCCCCAATACAGGGGAATGCCAGGGCCAGGAAGTGGGATTGGGTGGGTAGGGGAGCAGGGCGAGGGGGTGGGGAGGGTATAGGGAACTTTGGGGATAGCATTTGAAATGTAAATTAAGAAAATATCTATTTTAAAAAGCCTCTTCTCTTTTTCATTGCATTTGTTACACACACACAAGCACATCTCACTGTTTGATTGCTATGTTTATATTATTTGAGATCAATGAAAAGGTAGGTTGTAAGCTGGGCGTGGTGATGCACACCTTTAATCCCAGCTCTGAGGAGGCAGAGGCAGGAGGATTTCTCAGTTTGAGGCCAGCCTGGTCTACAGAGTGAGTTCAAGGACAGCCAGGACTACACAGAGAAACTCTGTCTCAAATAAATAAATAAATAAATAAATAAAATTAAAAAAAACAAAACAAAAAAAGAAGGTAGGATGTATAAATTCTAGTTGTGAGAATTTTCTTACATTTTCAAAATTATGAATATGATTATAGATTATTGCTTGAAATGAGGTTACAATGTGATTTTTCTAATATTTGAGAGCCTAACATTCAAGCACAAGTCTTTTACAGCTCTATTTGTGGTACTTAATTATTTATTTTGTGATAATACATTAAAATTATTTTATCTTATTGATATGTGTGAGTCCTTTGTAGGTTAGCTTGACTAATTTATGCTTTGTGTCTTCTTTATGTATATTAGAAAAGCTATTCATGTCTTTTTCATTCTTCATTTTCTTTTCATATTATATTCCACCCTTTAGTTTTTAGTCTTAATGAATTTTGAGCAATGAAGTATATCTCTTTTAATTAAATAAATAGATAAATGAAGACAGAAAAAAAATACAAAGAAACACAAAACCATGGTGGAAAAAATGAAAAATAAACAAGGCAAAGCAGAAAGATGGATTTCAGGCATGGAACTCTGTTTTGAGACCATAATCAGATATATACAAAACAATGAACACAACCAAAATTTCATAGAATTCTTGGATAAATTCATGAAATGAAGCCTAAGAATTCATGAAGTTTTAGAAAAAAGATAAAGTCTAAAGACATTGACCATTTATTTATTGTAGTATTTTTTTCTAAAGATATTGAAAGACAATGAAATTCTAACATAAGTAGCTTTAAAACAATTACAAATAAACACTATCAGAGAATACCTATAAAGATCTATAATAGTCATGATGTCAACACTACAAATAAATGAAGCAATATTAAAAGCTGTAAGAAAAATATAGCAACTAATTTACAAAGGCAGAAAGATCAGAAAATATCATACCTTTAATTAGCATCTTTCAAAAAAAGAATGTGCAAATAATATTCTGACAATATATTCTCACCAAAGTATTACAGACATGGAATGAGAGGTCATGGTGAGGCCCACTACTTTGTATTAAGCTTACAACTTAATTGAAATTGTAATAAAAATAACATTTCAAACAAAGATGAATTAAAGCAATTTATGCAATTTATGAAAACTAAGCTAGCATTGCAAAAAGCACCTAAATGAATATTATTCACAGAGGAAGAAGAGAAGCTTTGACCCAACAAACTAGAATTATATATTATTTGTCTCTGTTTTTCAGTCTTCCTTGGTATGTATGTATGCTCTCATTCATTCATTCATTCATTCATTCATTCATTCATTCTCTCTCTCTCTTTTCTTTCTTTCTAATTGAGTATACAACTGTGCAAATGTATTGTGTTGGCACATGTCACAGCACATGTGGGAGTTCAAAGGACAGCACTGTGGAATTGCTTCTCTCTTTTTATCTATCCAGAGACTCTAGTAGTTAAATTTAAGTTACCTCCCTTGGACTGCAACTGTCCTTATGCATCAATGCATTTCATTGGTTCATTGATAACAAATTTTAATAAATATCAATTTACATGATTCATGTATACAACAGACAAGAAACGACTGAAAGAACAGAAATAATGAAGTTTCAGAGATATATCCCTGTGCCTTTTCTGCATAATCCGTTTAAGAGGGCATGGTTTCTGAGATGTGTAAAGGGAGTCAATGTACCACTGTGAACTCATTCATCACTTTAAAAAAACTGAAAGGGAAAGTTGTTGGGATTTCCTCCTTGGAAACAGCAGAGAGTTCAAGTTAGTGATGATATTCTATATCAGATATCAAATTTGCACTATAAAATCGTTTTCAGTCATTTGTTTCTAACTCAAATTAATATAATGAATAACGATATACTTATTTTAACATTAGTTACAATACTTTGACCTGGATATGAGTTTCTGATTATTAGTAATATCTCAAATCTTATCAAGAGGAGTTAGGCAAGAAATTAAAAGAAGTTGGTTACTGAGTCTTGTAATTCCCAAGAATACAAGAAGCCAACCACATACATGAAACTACAATGTGATGCTTTACTGGGACAGTGGGAAAGTATCTATTTTATCAATCTATTATCCAAAGATTAGTAGGTGAAAAAATATTCCATAATACTTTTTTAGCAGGAGTCCTTTGAGAAGATGTTACTTCTGGAATCCTCCTTCTGGGAGATAAATTAAGCATGATATTGCTTTCCATAATATTCAACAAGAAATGGAAATTTGAACATAATTGAATAAACAGGAAATACTGAAACCAGAGTACCATTAAACTGAAGACTTGGCAGTATATATAAATAAATACCTTGGACATTAGATGGCTAATCAATATGTAGACACAGAGTGTGTTGTTTTTTTAAAACAAACAAGATGCTATTTACTCCAATGGTTCTTCTACCTAACAGGCTAATTTTGCATTGTTTTGAAATCCATCAATAGCTTGGACCTCACAACTTAACACATCCACTTCCGCGTCTGGGTGGTTCAGACTGCTAAACATTCTTTCTGTATATTAAGATAGATTACATGTCTTTGTCAGTTTCAGCACTTCATCTTTGTTCTGCTGATTGAAAGCCTGCATTAGCACTTGTCTATATTATGATTTAATGTGAAGTTTTATTCCAGAGACAGAGAAGGATAATGTAATCTTTAACAACATTGGCATGAGCAGTGTACAAATATGCCATTTCCTGACATTAGCACCTGTAGCAATTTGTTCAAATGTTCTCTCTTTAAAAAAAAAAACAAAACAAAACTGTATTTATTTATTTATTTTTTGGCACTAATTTTATTGAACTGTGTGAATATTGAACAGCATGGGGTACACAAAATATTTCAAGTGAATAACATATATAAGGCCACATAAAATAATGCACATAACTAGAGCATTGCTTTGAGTTCCTGGAGGCAATTCATACTATTATCATACTGTCCACTTTTCACACATTCTTTCTACAACAAATAAACCTTATAATGTTAGAAAATGGTACTATAAGATTTTTTCTTTTTAAATTGTTTCTTTTTTGATAATCTTACACATGAAAGCTGTATGTTATTCTTTCTAATCATCCTGTCCTCCCTCAATTCTTCCTTTGTCACCAAACACCACCATCTCTCAAATGCTTTAATATTATTTTACATCTAACATCTATCTATCTATTTGTCTGTCTGTCTGTCTGTCTGCCTAGTCATTCCACAAGCTTCATCATCATTATCTGTCTATCATCTATCTATCTATCTATCTATCTATCTATCTATCTATCTATCTATCTATCTCTATCTTCTTCCTCCTCCTCCTCCTCCTTCTTCTTTCTCCTTCTTCTTCTCCTCTTCTCCTTCTCCTCTCCTTCTCCTTCTCCTTCTCCTTCTCCTTCTCCTCCTCCTCCTTCTTCTTTTTCTTTTATGATCATCATGATCATCATCAAATTATAACCTACTGTGTCCCTTTAGGTGTGTGTGTGAGAGAGAGAGAGAGAGAGAGAGAGAGATTAGGAATGGCCACTTGGAAGATGAAAATCTATTAGAAGGCTTGTCCTTAGAGATGAATATTTTTCTGTTTCTCATTAATTGCCTGTAGCTTTTCACCTGGAGACATGGCCTTGTAATATTTCTCTCATCCAGATTGGCATATCAATTGCTATTGTCATTGTAAGATCTTTTAAAGCAGACATATTTTTTTCAGATTACATGGGTGTGACCATCCTGTTCCGTATAAAAGACACTATTTTACATCATATATCCTCTGGCTCTTACCAGGTTTCTGCTCTTTCTTACATTGTGTCCTCTAAGCCTTAACTGCAGGAGTTTCACTGCAGATGTCTATTGGAATTGGCCACTTAACCCTCAGTGGTTCTCTTCATTTTTATCAGTTTATATTTGTGTCATCCATATGTTGCTGAAAGAATCGTTTTTGATTATCGGTTGGAGCAATACCTCACTGTGGCTGGAGCATAAAAATTATATTAGTTTAGGAGTGTGAAGTAGTAAGTTCTACTGTAGGTCAATCAATGATTTTTTTCAGCCATGAGATTCACTAGGTTTATGATACTATGAAGTGCCAGAAGGGCTTGAAATCCCTTATTTTGAGTGAATCCTGAGTAGAACTAGACAGGTATTGGTTATCCATGAGATAAAATGTGTCACTATCAGTTCTTTGAAAATATCTTTCCAGCTGTTCATTTCGTGGTTTGCGGACTTTATATTTGGGTAGGAATATTTTCCTACTTGCTTTCCTTTGGGGGAAAGTTGCACAATTATGGAACCCAATCTTCTTCAGAGAGGTTTTTTACTCTAAATATTTTTCACATTCTGTTCTCTCTCTCTCTCTCTCTCTCTCTCTCTCTCTCTCTCTCTCTCTCTCTCTCTCATGTGTATGTATGCCTTTCTGTTTATCTCTGTTTCTGTGCAGTCTCTCTGTCTCTCTGTCTGCCTCTCTCTCATACACACACACACACACACACACACACACACACACACACCAAGATGCCTGTAAGAATCTGGAATGCTGTGGAAAGGAAACAATTGCTTCCTTGCCCATCATAAAGTTTCTGGGGGAGACAAAAAAACTCCTATGCAAAAATGCTGAGACAAGAAGATAATGCATTATTTGATTATAGTTTTAGGTAACAAACAGGATTTTTCTATCAAAAGCACAAAGTAAAGTCAGACAAGTCATTTTAATGATGAGGTTTGTTAAAATATGATAATGTGTGAATGGAAAGAGAGGGTTTAATGGAATGCTATAGGTGGGGTGGAGGAACCTAGAATACCCTTTCCAGATTTTTTTGTGCTGTATGTGTAGCACTTTTTTCTCCTAGGTATGTGTGACACAACTGTTCTTTAGTAGAGGTCTTATTAATTTGGAGAGAATTTTTTTCTTTGTATTTATTCTTTTATCATATAATACATTCCAACATTAGCACTCCCCTCTCCCAATCTTCTGAGTTCCTTACCCCCAGCTTCCCTATTTCCCAGATCCACTGCTTCTCTGTTTCCATTCAAAATAGGGTGGGCCTTCCATGAATATCAACCCAACACAGCATAACAAGATGCAATAAGACTAGGAACATATCCTCATATCAAGTCTGGATGAGGCAAACCCTTAAGGAGATAAAGGGTCCTGCGAGCAGGCAAAAGATTCAGCGATACTTCTACTTCCACTGTTAGGAGTCCCATAAAGACCCCAAGCTAGCCGGGTGGGATGGTGCACGCCTTTAATCCCAGCACTTGGGAGGCAGAGGCAGGTGGATTTCTGGGTTCGAGGTCAGCCTGGTCTAGAAAGTGAGTTCCAGGACAGCCAGGGCACACAGAGAAACTCTATCTTGAAAAAACAACAAACAAACAAACAAACAAAAGACCCCCAAGGTAAACAACCACAGAATGTACACAAAAAGCACATACAGCACAGACACATAGAGTCTCCATGATTGCAATTTCAATCTCTGTGAGCACCTATGAGCCCTGCCTTGTTGATTCTGTAGGTCATATTCTCTTGGTGTCCTTAACCCCTCTGGCTCCCACAGTCCTTCCTCTCTATCAGGGGTTTCCCAAGCGCTGCCTAATGTTTGTGTTTTAGTTTGCACCACTGCTCCTATCAGAAGCCTCTTTGATGAAATGATCTATGATAATAGCAATTATTGGAAATCATTTCTTTTCATTTTTTTTTTTTTTTGTCTGTCTTGGTTTACTCTACCTTAGATCCCTAAGCCATCAAGTTTCCCTTCCAATTCATGTCCATCCAGACAAGATCAAGTATGGACCTCAAGTAAGACCAGTCATTGATTATCCAGTCCCCAGGGCTCTGAGCCTCTATTAATCCAGCACTTCTTGAGGGCAAGCCAGGTGTTTTGCCCTCAAATCAAGTGGGTTGAAGGGTTCATGTCTGGGTTTGTATTCCAATCCCACTACTCTAAGCCTTGCTTGGTTATAGATGTCTGGTTCAGTCTCCATATCCTTCATTACTAGGACTGATTACTAGTATTACCCTCATAGGTCCACGATGTTTTCTACTGCACTAAGTTTCCACATTGCCCCCTAAATGCTCCCTATTCCTGCTATCTCTCATTGTACTCTCTCCGTCAATTCCTCCCTCCCCAACATGATCTCTCCTGTTCCCATGTCCACTGGCCCTAACCCAACTGCACAATCTCTTATTTTTCTTTTCTGGAAAGAACCATTTGTACCCCCAAGAACCTTCCTTGTTATTTAGCTTCTTTGTGTCTGTGAATTGTAACAAGATTATCTTTTACTTTACTGGTAATAAGTGAATACATAACACACTTGCCTTTCTGCATCTGGGTTGCCTTGCTCAGAATGATTTTTTTTTCCAATTCCACTCATTTGCTTGTCAATTTCATGTTGTCATTTATTCTAACAGCTAAGTAATATGTCATTGTGTACATATACCATATTTTCTGAGTCTATTATTTGGTTGAGGGACACCTAGATGGTTTCCAGTTTTTGGCTATTGAGAATAAAGCTGCTATGAACATATTTAATAAGCAACTCTAAGATAGAAAGTTTGGAGAAGAATAAAGTGATGTTTTAAGCTTAATGTCATGATTTGGGCAAAAGATGTTCTAGTTTCTGTGGTTATTTTGTTTCTTTGTTTGTTTGATTGCTTGCCTTTGTTTTTTGAAATAGAATATTTTTAGTTATTTGGCTTTCCTTTAGGGGTACAGGGGAAGGGAATATAACAAGAGTGGGAGAGAGAGAATCTCTGCTTCTCATCCTATTTCTGGAGCCTTATATTTGCAGTGTTCTTTACTGTGCCCCAATGTTACATTGTCAGAATAAAGTTGGTGGTTGGTAATTGGGAAAGTTCAGGTAAAAGACTGAAAGCAACAGGGACCATTATTGGTAGAGGAAAAGTCATCTTACTATAAGACTTTCCTATCTTGACATCTGTTTCAGGGCCCGAATTCCTTTGGTTTCACATATAAGGAAGAAAAAGGAGTTTCATTTCTTTAGCTACAAGAACTTTGGACCCAAGGAAGAACACATTAACTGCCTGCTGATATTTTAGCCATAGGAGATTGGAAGAGTCTGAAAACAAAACAGAAGTGAAATTTCAAGTTAATATCCTGCAGAAATGTGTGATGCTGTGTAGGACAGTTTGCTTGAAAGTTGTGGGTGGCTACTATTGAGGACAGCATCAGATGATTCTGGATTTCATGGCAGACATAACTATCATTGTTTTCATCTTGATGGCAAAGTGGTTTTGTCATTTGTTTTTGTTGAGATTTTTCTAGAATATCCACAGGTTGTGTCAATCATCAGAGAGAGAGAGAGAGAGAGAGAGAGAGAGAGAGAGAGAGAGAGAGATTAATTACTTTTCTGTTCCTTTGATCACAAACTCTGACCAAAAAAAAAAAAGAATTAAGAAGAATGGTTTAATAGACACTATAGCATATGCCAGCAAGATAGTGCTGAAAGGGCCCGGATATAGCTGTCTCGTGGGAGACTATACCAATGCCTGGCAAACATGGAGGTGGATGCTCACAGTCAGCTATTAGATGGAACACAGGGTTCCCAAGGAAGCAGCTAAAGAAAGTACCCAAGGAGCTGAAGGGGTCTTCAACCCTATAGGTGGAGGAATAACATGAACTATCTAGTACCCCCTGAGCTCATGTCTCTAGCTGCATATATAGAAGAGGATGGCCTAGTTGGCCATCATTGGGAAGAGAGGCCCCTTGGTCATGCAGACTTTATATGCCCCAGTACAGGGGAACGCCAGGGCCAAGATGTGGGAGCAGGTGGGTGGGTAGGGGAGCAGGGCCGGGAGCGGGGAGGGTATAGGGAACTTGCTGGATAACACTTGAAATGTAAATGAAGAAAATTTCTAATAAAGGTTGGAAAAAAAAAAGAAGAATGGTTTAATGGCATATTTTGGCTTATAGGTCCATAGGAAGAGAGTCGATCATGGCATAGAGGACATGGTAACAAGAGCAGGAAGCTGAGTGACCACAATTCTATCTTTACTCAGGAAGCAGAGAGAGAATACACCACATTGGCCAGTTCATAAAACTTAAACATCTTTCTCCATTGCTATACTTCCTCTGGCAAAGCTTCATATTCCAAAGACTTAATAGCCTCCTCAGAAGCACCACCAGTTGGTGAATCAAATGTTCAGACACATGAACCTATAGGAGGATCATTTCATGTTTCAACAAACACAAACCAAATGTAGCAAACCACTGTTACCCAGAACTTATAATCACATAAGCTCCCATGTAGTAACTTTCAGATGACATAATCTACCACTATTTAGAAAATAACAGATCCTAGTAGTTTTATACCAATTTTTGTGGACAACACTTTTTATTTGATATTTGATATCAGGAAGTACAATCATGTTGTTATATTTTGTCTGAATGTTGTCTGAATGTCTATACTGTTGAGTGAAAACTTTACATGTACAGGTAATATCCTCTCAACAGAGTCTCAGCTTGGATTTAGATTGTACTCAGAAATTATATTATTTACACAAGCCCATCTAGATACTTTATTCCTCTTCTAGAATTGAGAAGTTGAGTCAGCAACAGCAACTACAAAAAAGTGATTAAAGGTTTGGCTTAGCAGTTTCCTCCAGGCTGTACATGATGATCTTGAAGCAGAGCAGCTGTGATGACGTGCACAATGTCATCACAAAATCATGCATATTTGCATTTGATCATGGGAGAAGAAGCCATATGACTCCAGAAACCATCCATGGCCTTCATGGAGACTTCATGAGATCCATATTAGGTACCACCCTGCCCTGAGAATATTATGGGAAAAAAATTACTAAACTCCTCAGGGGTACAACTACCTGAATGTCACACAAGATACTTCTTTTAGGAGGTACTGTTTTCTAGTCACTCATGGTCCATCAAGTAACACTAATAAATTCATGTTTCACCAATATATACATGGATGGATCTGTTCACTCTTCTAATACTCTTCTCTCTCTCTCTCTCTCTCTCTCTCTCTCTCTCTCTCAAGTTTAACAAGCTTTATGTCACTCCTGAAAAATATCATTCAATGAGATGTTTCACACAAAAGTAAAAGTTATCTAGGGCCAAATTTTATTTCAAATCTCAGTATTTTAATGTTATTGCTCAATTTTAAGGTTAATTTTTTTCTTTCATTAATTTATACACTCACTTGCATTTAATCCCTGTATTGAATTTGCCTAATGTGAAAATTATTAATAAATATAATTACAAATGCTTCTCTGGCCTTTCAGTGACTGTTGCCTCTTCTCTCACATTGTTTAGTTTTCATTTTAGTTTATGGATCAAGTAACAGAATTATATTTTGACATACTCGATCCAACAGACAAGACTTTTCACTAGTTTCTGAGGGGTAACTAATGTGAAGAAACTTTGTCCACCATTTGTGAGGGAATCTATGGGATTCCTTGAGTGACAAAAAATATCTTTGGGAACTAATGGAAGAGTCCAATTGTGTTTATATCAAAAGAAGTTTCATAATGGGCTCTGTGTGTGGTACATCACTAACTATGTAGCTACAAGATCTGAGTTCTATGCCATTTGATATTAGTCTGTTCTTTGTTAAAGAAAGAATAATAATTTTTATTTTTTATTTATTTATATTTTAAATATTGTCCATTTCCCAGCTTTCCCTCTGCAACCACATACCCTCTCCCCCTCTCCATTGCTTCTAAAAGGGTGCTCTTACACACACCAACTGACTCATGCCATACCCCTTCAGCATCCCCCCTCATTGGGGCAACAAGCCTTCACTGGGCCAAAGCCCTCCTCTACCACTGGTGCCAGATAAGGTAATTCTCTACTACAAATGTAGCGGGAGCCATGGAGCCATCCAAGTATACCCTTTGGTTGGTAATTTAGTCCCTGGGAACTCTGAGGGGTCCAGTTAGTTGACATTGTTGCTCTTCCTATAGGGTTGCAATCCCCTTCAGCTCCTTCAGTCCTTCTCTTAACTCTTCCATTGAGGTCTCCAGGCTCAGTCCAATGGTTGGCTGTATCTACATCTGTCTTAGTCAGGTACTGTCAGAGCTCCTCGGAGGACAGCCATACCAGGCTTCTGTCTTCAAATACTTCTTGGCATGAGCAATAGTGTCAAGTTTTGTTGTCTGCAGATGGGATGGATATGAAGGTGGGGCGGTTTCTGGATGGCCTTTCCATCAGTCTCTGCTCCATTTTCATCCCTGTGTTTCCTTTAGACAGGAACAATTCTGGGTTAAAGACTTTGAGAGTTGTGAATGGCCCCATCCCTCAGCTGGGTGCCATGTGTCTCTACTGAAGGTAATCTCTTCAGGTTCTATCTCCTCACTGTTGGGTATTTTGGCTAAGGTCACCCACATTGGGTCCTGGAAAGCTCTTGCTTGCCTAGAATCTGGGACTTCCTACTGGCTCTCTCCCCTTCCCCTACCTCCCCCATCCCTGCTACATATTTCTAGTCATTCTCCTGACTCTCTGAACTTCTCTCCTGTCTTCCCATACCTGATCCTGCCCTCACCTTTTCCCTTCCCCTGCCCTCTCCCACCCAGGTTTCTACCTGCCTCTGCCTCACTTGATTATTTTATTTCCCCTTCTAAGTGGGACTAAAGCATTCATATTTTGGCCTTTCTTCTTGTTAAGCTTCATATGGTCAGTGCATTACATCATAGCTATTCTCAGCTTTTGGGCTAATATCCACTTATCAGTGAGTACACACCATATATATCCTTTTGGGTCTGGGACACATCACTTAGGATGGTATTTTCTAGTTCCATCCATTTGCCTGCAAAATTCATGAAGTTGTCATTTTTAATAGCTGAATAATATCCCGTTGTATAAATGTACCACATTTTCTGGATCTTTTCTTCTGTTGAGGGACTATTGGGTTTTTTCTAACTTCTGGCTATTGTAAATAACATTGCTAGGAGCATAGTAGAGCACATGTCCTTGTTATATATTGGAACATCTTTTGGATATATTCCCTGTACTGATATGGCTGAGTCTTACTCCACACAAAACAGAAACAGAAGGAACACTACCTAATTCTTTTTATGCAGCCACAGTTACTCTGGTATCTAAACTACACAAAGATCCAAAAAAGAAAGTGAACTTCAAAACAATTTTGCTTATGAATATCAATGCAAAAATATTCAATAAAATTCTCACAAACTGAATCCAAGAACATATCAAAATGACCATTTTCCATGATCAAGTAGGCATCATCCCAGGAATGCAGGGATGGTTCAATATATGAAAATCCATCAATATAATGCAATAAATAAACTGAAAGAAAAAAACCACATGATCATCTCATTGGATGTGGAAAAAAAGATCATGAATTCAAAGCACATACCTAAACATATTAAAGGCAATATAGAACAAATCAGCAGCCAATATAAAATTAAATGGAGAGAAATTTGATGCAATCCCACTAAAATCAAGGACAGAACAAGGCTGACTAATCCCTCTCTACTTATTCAAGATAGTACATGAAGTTCTAGCTAAAGCGAAAAGACAACAAAAGACAGTTACAGGGAAACAAATTGGAAATAAAGAAGTCAAGGTATCCTTGATAGTATACATTAAGTGACCTCAAAAATTCTACCAGAGAACTACGCCTTCTAAACAACTTCAGCACAGTGGCTGGATATAAAATTAACTCAAATCAGTAGCCTTCCTCTACATAAAGGATAAGTGAGCTGAGAAAGAAAATAGGGAAATGACACCCTTCACAATAGTCACAAACAATATAAAATATCTTGGTGTGACTCTAACCAAACAAGTGGAAGTTCTGTATGACAAGAACTTCAAGTCTCTCAAGAAAGAAATTAAAGAAGACCTCAGAAGATGCAAAAATCTCCCATGCTCATGGATTGGTAGGATTTACAGAGTAAATTACCATATTACCAAAAGCAATCTACAGATTTAATGCAATCCCCATCAAAATTCCAACTCAATTCTTTAGAGTTTGAAAGAGCAATTCTCAAATACATTTGGGGAAAAAAAAAAACAAACCAACCAACCAAACAAACAAACAAACAAACAAACAAAAAACACAATAGCAAAAATGATTCTCAACAATAAGAGAAATTCTGGGGGAATTACTACACCCAACTTCAAGCTGTACTACAGAGCAATAGTGATAAAAACTGTATGGTACTGGTACAGAGACAGGCAGATAGATCAATGAAATGTAATTGAAGACCCAGAAATGTCCCATATACACAAGGTCACTTGTTCTTTGTCAAAGGAGCTAAAAACCATCCTTTGGAAAAAAGACACCATTTTCAACAAATGGTGCTGGTTCAACTGGAGATTAGCATGTAGAAGAATGCAAATTAATCCATTTTTATTTCCTTGTACAAAGCTCAAGTTTGAGTAGATCAGGAACCTCCATATAAAACTAGATATGCTGAATCTAATAGAAGAAAAAGTGAGAAAGATTCTCAAACAGATCAGTTCAGGGGAAATTTTCCTGAAAAAAAAATACCAATGGCTCGGGCTCTAAGATCAACAATTGACCAACAAACCTCATGAAAGTTTCTGTAAGGTAAAGGAGACTGTAAATCGGATAAAATGGCAACCCACAGATTGGAAAAAGATCTTTACCAAGCCTATATCTAATTGAGGGCTAATATCCCATATATACAAAAACTCAAGAAATTAGACTCCAGAAAACCAAATAACCCAATTAACAATGAGGTACAGAGCCAAGCAAAGAATTCTCAGCTGAGGAATCTTGACTGACCAAGAAGCACCTAAAGAAATGTTCAACATCCTTAGTCATCAGGGAAACACAAACCAAAGCAACCTTGACATTCCACCTTATCCCTATCAGAATGGCTAAAATAAAAAACTCAGGTGACAGTTGATGCAAGGATGTCAAGAATGAGGAACACTCCTCCATCGCTGGTAGGATTGCACACTGGTACAACCACTTTGGAAATCAATCTGGTGGTTCTTCAGAATATTAGTATGCTTCTAAGAAAAAAAGGAGCTGAGGGTTGAATTACAACATGCATCCACAATGATGCATGCATATAATGAGCTCACAATAACTCTATTGACATAGAACTTAACTGAGGTAAACATAGGCTAATGATCTGATATAGTGACGTTGTGAGTGCCCTCAGAAATTTCTCAACTGGAATTCCCTGCACCGTGCTCTTTGTCTTTTCTTTTGCCTAGACTTGATTTTATCACTCATAATAATAGGAAAACAGTAATTGTAATTGTACTGGATTCCTGGGCTATATGAGTAATTTTAGGCAATTAGGACCACAAAGAAGGTAATACAAGCCCCTTCATTTGTAGTTAATCTGTTAGTAGTACAGGTGACCTTGCAAAGGAAGCCTGAAGTGAGGGTGGTCTTATGGAGGGTTGCTTAACCTTGAAGTGTGACTTAACCAATATAATAACTGCATTGTATTATGGGATGCTATAGATATTTGATGAAGCCAGAGTGCTCTGATACAAATGTTAAACAGGAAATACAGCTGAAGCAAGCCAGTCACTGTGAAAGGCTGCCCACAGGGTATGAAGTCAATAGATACCTTAACTAAGTTGTAGTTACAGCTTCTCAGAAATGTGTTTGGCAGAAAGAGAAGCAATGGACCTCTAACAAAATCGATTGGTGGATTAGGTAGTTTACTTGTCACTGTGACAAAACACCCAAAAGAGATAACTTAAGGGAGGCAGAATTATTTGGGCTCAGTGTGTAAGAGGATGCAAAATTTTATGGCATGTAAGTCATGACAGAATTAGTGGCAGCTTGCTATTTTAGCAGTAGGTCCATGAGTATGCTTGCATCTATCTCAGTTGACTAAGAAACAGATTAAGAAACAGAATCTGTGACCCTCCTGTGGATCCTGTTCTCCTAATTAGGTGCCTGGTGTCCTTGTCTGGCCTAAGTGGAAGAGGATATGCCTAGTCCTGCAGAGAATTGATTGAGTGATAATGAGGGGGGCTCCCACTTCTCAGAGGAAAGGGGGAGTAGGGATTATAAGAGGGGTTGTGTGGGAGCCATCAGGAAAGAGCAGAGACTTAGTTCAAGATGTAAATAAAGTATATGAATTAATTAATGAAAAAGGAAGGAAGGAAGGAAGGAAGGAAGGAAGAAAGAAAGAAAGAAAGAAAGAAAGAAAGAAAGAAAGAAAGAAAGAAAGAAAGAAAGAGAGAGAGAGAAAGCTTGGGCTGTAATAGAGAAGCCTTTCATTGCCATTTTTTAAAGTTCCATAATTCCCAAAGGTAGTCAAAGATGTGTTTGTTAGGCACATGTAAAGAACATTATATATAGGTCTTTTCTTTCAAATATTATGTGTTTAAGAAAAGGAATTAGCAATTAGTCTCTCTTCCTTCCCCACCTAGTAAGAATTTTATGCAAATGTTTTAATACCACCATTACTAAGCAAAACCTATATTCTTGGAGTAAAGTATTTAACCTCTCACCCTTCATTTCTTTTGCACCAATTCTTTTACAAAAGAGCATAAGGATGCTTGATATCCATGGTAAACCTCCCCTTTTCTGAGGAGTAGGAGTCAGGGAGGGGAAAGGGGGTAAGAGAGAAGGACTGGGAGGACAGGAAAGAAGGAAAGCTGCAATTAAATGTAAAGTAAATAATTAATTTTGAAAAAAAAAAGAGTATGAGTTCAAGCCAATGGGCAAAAGACATAGCCATCACCTGTATTACAGTAAAGTTGAAGTGCATTTCCTACCTTGCTGCACTTGTTTTTCTGGGAACACCCTTTTGGTCAAGAGTAACGTTTCCCTTATAGAAACACTTCAGTTGAAGTAGTTGTGTCTTTCTTCTCCACCCTAACATTATGTTTTAACAATTAAGAAGATGTTCATCATTTTCATACATAACTTGGTAATGTTTAAAATGATTGTTGTTTTGCTAAATTGCCAAACTCTAGTTGTTGTTTTCTTTTTTCCAGAAAATTATCCTCCTGACTTTTCTCTTGAAGCAGCTTGAGTAATATACCCTCTAGCATTATGTCAGCTAATTCATAGAAAAGGAGTTTCCTGGACCAAGTTGATTTCTCCATGTATTACATAAAATGTGAGAGGTATCTTTGTCAATAGGGCCTTCCCATGTAGCTGTGGTAGACACTGAATGGCAGGGGCAATGTGCTGTGCTCTTTTGCATGTGACTAAATCCTACCTCACCAGTTGTTCATAAGAAAGCAGTCCATGTCTCACATTCAAGCATCCATTTAATGAACTCTATTTTGGGGGAAGGATCATTGCTGACCCATACAAGATACTTTCATCCAAATATCTATTTATGTGTGTTACATTTTAATCAGCTTTCAAATTAGAGGGTGTAGTATTTACCCACTGACTTGGTTACTTCTCTATTGCTGTGAAGTGACAATCTGACCAAGGAAACTTAAAGAAAAACGTGTTTAGTGAGGGCTTACAACTTCAAACTGTGAGTCCATAACCAACATGGCATGGAGCATGGAAGCAAGCAGGAAAGGGTGGCACTGGATCATTACCTGAGAACTTACACTTTGAAACACAACCACAAGGCTAATAGAAAGATAACTAACTGGGAATGGCATAGGCTTCTGAAACTTCAAATCTTATCCTTAGTAACATATTTCTTGCAACAAGGTTACACATTCTAATCCTTCCGAAACTGGTTCACTAACTGAGGAACCACATATTCCAAATATGTGAGAACATAGAGGCTATTCTCATTTAAGGAACCACTGATACCATAGCTTTTTTTTTTTTTTTTTTTCCGATGGCTCACTGAGGTGATATTAGTCCCTATTTCTGCTTCCATGTCCTGACTACTCAAGGACTGGGTATGTTCTGTCACTGTTGAAGAAGTCACATATACGAAATCAAAAAAGAATATAATGTATACTTAAGAAATACTGTTAACAAGGGAAGCTAAATGTGGATTGGAGAAATATGGCAGTTGTAGCCATGGTAAAGCCAGCTAAGACTCAAAACAGGTTTCTACTCCAAAGTCCTTTTGTTGTTAGTTTGCTTTGCATTATGTTTCTAAGACAAATACTTGTACTGTGTATTTATTGTCTGAAAAGGAACATAAAGTGTATTTTAAAAGCATCCTGGTAAAATATAGTTTCCCCAGTTATGAGGAGAAAGGAGTACAAGAAACATTTTTAATTCTGACATCCATGACAATAATTCAATTAAAGAGCTTACAGCATACTTTGGTACTACTTCAAATACCTGCAAATTCTATAAATTGGTTATAGGGTCATTAATTCAGCACACTAACAGAGAAACACGGTCTTGTAAAAACACAATGTCTAACAATGGATCATTCTGAAAATGACTATGATCTACAAATGCTAAATCTAAAGTGTGAAGAAAAGATGATCAGAAAATATATCCATGCAGGAGAGCACATGTTGCAGAAGCAGCAGAGCTTTTGGGACAGAGTCCTACAAGAAGCCTACATCTGTAGCCAGGGGGTAGAGCTTATCCTCATTCCTCTGTGCAGCTTCCCTGCAATGAAAGAGCATGCCTCCAAGGAGTGCTCTGACCCTAGGACTCAGTAGTGGTCATCATTTTTCTCTAAATTGTCCCCCTAATGCTGGTCTACTCAGGAGATCACAGGCCATAGAAGCAGCACAGCTTCTGGGACAGGGTCCTACAGGCCTACATCTGCAGCTAGAAAGTGGGGCTGTTCTGCAGCCCTCTGTGCACTGGTCTTGCCAGGAAGGAGCTGGTCCCCAAAGAATGCTGACACAGGCTTACAGATTCACAGAAGGAACAAGCTCCAGCCATAGGCAACTCAACATCTAACACCACAGATTACCATATGGCAAAAGGCAAACTTAAGACTCTTACCAATAATAAAGAAACCAAGAATACTTGGCATCATAAGAACCCAGTACTCCCACCACAGTGAGTCCTGGATATTCTAACACACCAGAAAAGCAAGATTCGGATGTAAAATTTTATCTCATGATGCTGGTAGAAGATTTTAAGAAGGGAATTAATAACTCTCTTAAAGAAAGGCAGGAGAACACAACTAAACAGGTAGAAGTACTTAAAGAGGAAACACACAAATTACTTAAAGAATTACAGGAGAACACAGGTAAACATGTAGAAATCCTTGAAGAAACACAAAAACCCCTGAAAGAATTACAGGAATGCACAACCAAACAGTGAAGGAATTGAACAAAACCTCCCAGGATCTAAAAATGGAAGTAGAAACAATAAAGAAATCACAAAGAGAAACAATTCTGGAGATAGAAATCCTAGGAAAGAAATTAGGAGCCATAGATGCAAACATTACCAACAGAATACAAGAGATGGAAGAGAGAATCTCAGGTGCAGAAGATTCCATAGAAAACAAGGACACAACAATAAAAAAAAATGCAAAATGCAAAAAGATGCTAAATCAAAACATCTAAGAAATCTAGGACACAATGAGAAGACCAAACCTAAGGATAACAGGTATAGATGAGAATGAAAATTTTCAACTTAAAGGGCCAGTAAATATCTTCAACAAACTTATAGAAGAAAACTTCCCTAACCTAAAGAAAGAGATGCCCATGAACACACAAGAAGCCTACAGAACCCCAAATAGGCTGGAACAGAAAAGAAATTCTTCCCAACACATAATAATCAAAACACCAAATGCACTAAACAAAGATAGAATATTAAAAGCAGTAAGAGAAAAGAGTCAATAACATATAAAGGCAAACCTATTAGCATTACACCAGACTTCTCATTAGAGACTATGAAAGCCATAAGATCCTGGAGAGACATCATACAGACCCTAAGAGAACACACATGCCAGCCCAGGCTACTATACCCAGAAAAACAGTTGGAGAATCTAAAGTATTCCATGACAAAACCAAATTCACACAATATCTCTCCAAGAATCTAGCCCTTCAAAGGATAATAAAGGGAAAACCCCAACACAAGGAGGAAAACTACACCCTAGAAAAAGCAAAAAGGTAATCTTTCAAAAACCGTAAAAGAAGATAACCACATGAACAGAATCCCAACTCTATTTTTCAAGCAAACAGTCCCAAGAAATAAGCTGGAATAGCCATTCTAATATTGAATAAAATCAACTTTGAACCTAAAATTCTCAAAAAAGACAAGAAGTGGCACTTCACATTCATCAAAGGTAAAATCTACGACGATGAACTCTCAATTCTGAACATCTAGACTCCAAATGCAAGGGCAGCCACATTCATTTAAAAACTTGCACACATTGCACCTCACACAATAATAGTGGGAGACTTCATCACCCCACTCTCATCAGTGGACAGACCCTGGAAAAAGAAACTTAATAAAGACACAGTGACATTAACAGAAGTTATGAAACAAATGGATTTAACAGATATCTACAGAATATTTTATCCTAAAACAAAAGGATATACCTTCTTCTCAGCACCTCATGGTACCTTCTCCAAAAATGACCGTACAATTGGTCACAAAACAGGTCTCAACAGTTATAAGAAAATTGAAATAATCCGATGCATCCTATCAGATAACCACAGACTAAGGCTAGTCTTCAATAACAACATAAATAATAGAAAGCTCACATATACATGGAAGCTGAATAATACTCAATGAAAACTTGGTCAAAGAAGAAATAAACAAAGAAATTAATGACTTTTTAAGAGTTTTTTTTTTTAATGAAAATGAAGCAACAACATACCCAAACTTATGTGATACAATGAAAGCAGTCCTCATAGCTCTGAGTGCCTCCAAAAAGAAATTGCCAAGAGCATACACTAGCAGCTTGACATAACATCTAAAAGCTCTAGAACAAAAGGAAGCAAATTCACACAAGAGAAATAGACAGCAGGAAATAATCAAACTCAGGGCTGAAATGAACCAAGTAGAAACAAAAAGAACTATACAAAGAATCAACCAAACCAGGAGCTGGTTCTTTGAGAAAATCAACAAGATAGATAAACCCTTAGCCAGACTAACTAGAGGGCACAGTGACAGTATTCTAATTAACAAAATCAGAAATGAAAAGGAAGACATAACAACAGAATCTGAGGAAATAAAAAAAACTCATTACATACTACTACAAAAGCCTATACTCAAAAAACTGGAAAACCAGGAGGAAATGGACAATTTTCTAGACAGATACCAGGTACCAAAGTTAAATCAGGATCAGATTAACAATCCAAACAGGCTCACATCCCCTAAAAAAATAGTCATTATTGGGGCTGGTGAGATGGCTCAGTGGGTAAGAGCACCCAACTGCTCTTCCAAAGGTGATGAGTTCAAATCCCAGCATCCACATGGTGGCTCACAACCATCCGTAACGAGATCTGGCGCCCTCTTCTGGAGTGTCTGAAGACAGCTACAGTGCACTTACATATAATGAATAAAATAAATCTTTAAAAAAAAATAGTCATTATTAGTCTCCCTACCAAAAAAGGCCCAGGATAAGATGGGTTTACTGCAGAGTTCTATCAGGCCTTCAAAGAAGACCTAATTCCACTACTCCTCAAACTATTCCAGAAAATAGAAACAGAGGGTACTCTACCCAATTCTTTATATGAAGCCACAATTACTCTGATACCTAAACCACACAAAGACCCAACAAAGAAAAAAAAAAAAAAACTTCAGGCCAATTTCCATTGTGAATATCAATGCTAAAATACTCAATAAAATCCTTGCAAACCGAATCCAAGAACACATGAAAACAATCATCCATCATGATCAAGGATGCTTCACCCCAGGGATGCAGGGATGTTTCATTATATAGAAATCCATCAAAGTAATCCACTTTTGAAAAAAACTCAAAGACAAAACAACATGATAATCTTATTAGATGCTGAGAAAGCATTTGACCAAATCCAAATGCCTGTTCATGATAAAAGTCTTTAAAAGATCAGGAAGTCATGCCATACCTAAACATAAAATGAATTTAAAGCCAAACAGTAGCCAAGATCATACTAAATGTAGAAAATCTTTCTTGAAGCAATCCCAATAAAATCAGGGACAAGGCAAGGTTGTCCACTCTCTCCATACCTACTCAATGTAGTACTTGAAGTCTGTAGTACTTGAAGTCCTAGCCAGAGCAATTGAACAACAATAGGAGATCAAAGGGATAAAATTGGAAAGGAAGAAGTCAAAATATCACTATTTGCAGATGATATGATAGTATACATAACTGACTCTAAAAATTCCACCAGAGACCTCCTAAACTTGATAAACAACTCCAGTGAAGTAGCTGGATATAAAATTAGCTCAAACGAATCATTGGCCTTCCTCTAGACAATGGATAATCAGGCTGAGAACGAAATTAGGGAAAAAACAACCTTCAAAATAGTCACAAAGATTATAAAATATCTTGGTGTGACTCTAAGCAAGTGAATCATCTGCATGATAAGAACTTCAAGTCTTTGAAGAAAGAAATCAAAGATCTTAGAAGATAGAAAGATCTCCCATGCTGATGGATTGGCAGGATTAGTATAGTAAAAATGGCTATCTTGCTGAAAGCAATCTACACATTCAATGCAATTCCCATCAAAATTCTCACTCAATTCTTCACTGAGATAGAAAGGGCAATTTGCAAATTCATGTGCAATAACAAAAAAAACTATGAAAACCAAAATGATTCTCAACAGTAAAAGAACCTCTGGTGGAATCACCATCCCTGACCTCAAGCTGTACTACAGAGCAATGGTAATAAAAACTACATGGTACTGGTATAGAGGCAGACAGGTAGATCAATGGAATAGAATTGAAGATCCGGAAATGAACCCACACACCTATGGTCACTTGATCTTTGATAAAGGAGCTAACACCATCCAGTGGAAAAAGGACAATACTTTCAACAAATGTTGCTGGCTAAACTGGCATTTAACATGTAGAAGAATGCGAATTGATCCATTCTTATCTCCTTGTACAAAGCTTACATCTAAGTGAATCAGATAATTCCACATAAAACCAGAGACAGTGAAACTTATAGAGGAGAAAGTGTGGAAGAGCCTCGAGCACATGGGCACAGGGGAAAAATTCTTGAACAGACAGCACATTGGCTTGTGCTGTAAGATCAAGAATTGCCAAATGGGACGTCATAAAATTTCGAAGCTTCTGTAAGGCAAAGGATACTTTCAATAAGACAAAAAGGCAACCAACAGATTGGGAAAATATCTTTATCAATCCTAAATCCAACAGGGGGCTAATATCATATATATATATATATATATATATATATATATATATATATATATATATATATATATAGAATTTGGACTCCAGAAAACCAAATAACCCTACTTAAAAAATGGGGTACAGAGCTAAACAAAGATTTCTCAACTGAGGGGATACTGAATGACTGAGAAGGTCCTAAAAAAATGTTCAACATCCTTAATCATCAGGGAAATGCAAATCAAAACAACCCTGAGATTCCACCTCACACCAGTCTGAATAGCTAAGATCATAAACTCAGGTGACAGCAGAGGCTGGCAAGGATGTGGAGAAAGAGAACATTCTTTCATTGCTCGTGTGACTGCAAGCTGTCTGGAAACCACTCTGGAAATCAGTTTGGCAGTTCCTCAGAAAATTGGACATAGTAATACTGGAAAGTCCAACAATACCACACCTGGGTATATACTCAGAAGATTCTCCAACTTGTAATAAGGACATATGCTCCCCTATGTTTAGAGCTTATTTATAATAGCCAGAGGCTGGAAAGAACCAAGATGTCCCTCAACAGAAAATGGATACAGAATATGTGCTACATTTACACAATGGAGTACTCCATAGCTATTAAAATCAATGAATGTATGAAATTCCTAGACAAATGGGTAGATCCGGAGGTAACCCAATCACATATTATATGCACTCACTGATAAGTGGATATTAGCCCAGAAGCTCAGAATACCCAAAATACAATTTGCATAACACATGAAACTCAAGAAGACAGAAGACCAAAGTGTGGGTACTTCAAACCTTCTTAGAAGGGGGAATAAAATAACCATGAAAGGAGTTGCAGAGACAAATTTTGCATCAGGGACTAAAGGAATGACCATACAGGGACTGCCCCACCTAGGGATCCATCCCATATGCAACCACCAAACACAGACAGTATTGTGGGTGCTAACAAGAACTTGGTAACAGGAGCCTGATAAAGCTGTCTCCTGAGATTCTCTGCCTGTGCCTGACAAATGCAGAAGTGGATGCTTACAGCCACCCATTGGATGGAGCACAGGTTCTCCAATGAAGGAGCTAGAGAAAGTACCCAGGGAGATGAAGGGGTTTGCAGCCCCATAGGAAGAACAGCAATATGAACTAAGCAGTACCCCCAGGGCTCCCAAGGACTATACCACCAATCAAAGAAAACATATGGTGAGATTCATGGATCTAGCTGCATTTGTAGCAGAGGATGGCTTAGTCGGTCATCAATGGAAGGAGAGGCCCTTGGTCCTGTGAAGGTTCTATGCCCCAGTATAGGGGAATGCCAGGGCCAGAAAGTGGGAGTGGGTGTGTTGGGGAGCAGGGGGGGAGAGCAGATAGGGATTTTCAGTGGGGAAACTAGAAAATGGGATAACATTTGAAATGTAAATAAAGAAAATATCTAATAAAATATAAACAAATTTTTAAAAAGTATATCTATAGATGTTTCTACTCAAGATTTTTTGTCAACAATTCTTCAATTGTTATATTATTTTCAACTTCTTGAAATGAGAGGTACAAACCCAACGTCATTTATTTCTTTTGGTATGTGTACTTTTACACTGGTTTTGTGGATCAAACCTAGAACCCCACATATGCTAAGAGTGTGCATACTTGCATTTCCCACACCTTATAGAAATCTCTGGGTGTCATGATCTCTTCATGTTTCAAAGCAGGGAACCAGATCTTGAGCAGTGACTCCTTTCAGTTAGTTTGTCTGGTGATTAATATTTATGGCAATGCTTCAAAAATCATTCTGAAACCATCATTAAAGTATTTGTTCATTCTTTCATTAATTAATTCATCAGCTCATTAATTCAGCCAACAGATGTCTATTAAATGTTTACATTGAGGTAATATGCTAAAAAGTGTGGCAATATGGCAACCAATAGTTTCACCAGATTTGAGGGTGGCGAACAGTTTTATAAATTGTTTTTCACATTTAACATTAAACACTGTTGTTTTACCTTATTGTACACAATTGGTTCTTGGTGGCTAAGACTTTCTGTTTTCTTGCTTTGGTCAAATTATTATATGGCTTGTCCATTCATATCCCTGGCCCCCAAACTGAAATTTATGTTTCTCAATGATCTGGAAACACAAAATAATTTAGCTCTATTAAATATTGAAAATTGGTTCACTGTAGCTACACATCTTTCTGAGGAACTTGTAATATTTAAATATTTATTTGAACAGTGAATAATTCTTTTTAATATGTAGATCATAAAATACTGGAGGGGACAGAAAAGAGGTACAGTGAGTCAGGAAGTCAAATAAAAAATATGTAGCAGTAGAGGATGAGGAACTGGAGATAACCACAAGAGGGTCCCAGACTCCAGGGAAGTGAGAGGTTCCCAGGACCCAGTGGGGATAACCTGAGCCAAAATGCACAGCAAAGGGGAGATAGGACCTATAGAGACCACCTCCAGTAGATAGGCATGGCTCCAGGTCGAGGAAGGGGGCCACCCACCTATCTCAAAGTTTTTAACCCAGAAATGCCCCTGTCCAAAGGAAAGACAATGACAAAAAATGGAGCAAAGATTGAAGGAAGGGCCGTCAGGGCACTGCCCCACCTGGGAATCCATATTGTCTACAGACATCAAACCTGACACAATTGCCATTGCCAAGAGGCGCTTGCTGACAGGAACTTGGTATGGCTGTTTCTTGGGAGGTTCTGCCAGCCACTGACCAATGCAGATATAAATGCTTAGAGCCAGCCATCAGACTGAGATAAGGGACGTCGGTAGGGGAGCTGGCAGAAAGACTAAAGGAGCAGAGGGAGTTTGCAACTCTCTAGGAAGAACAATATTGGTTGGACGGACCACCAGGTCTAGATCAGCAACCAAGGAGTGTACAGAGTTCCATGGCTCCAGATACATATATAAGAGAGGATGGCGTTGTCTGACATCAGTGAGGAGAGGACCTTGGTCCTGTGGCAGTTTGATGCTCCAGCTTAAAGGGATGCTGGAGGAGTGGGGCAGGAGAGGGTGGGTGGGGAAGCTTCCTCACAGAGGCAAAGAAATGCTGGGAGAGGGCAGGCGTGGGATGGAAAATTTGTGGAGGGGGTAACTAGGAAGTGGGATATCAGTTTAGATGTAAACAAATGGAATGATTAATAAAAAATATAGATGAAGAATCTTTTAGATTCTAAAAAAGCTTATGTCAAAAATATGTCACAACTTTACATTTTTGTGTGAAGCCTACTTCTGAATTTACAAATGGATATTGTTTACAGTGATAAATACAAATGAATTTAGATGCCTTCTATCAGACTTGTGACTAGCAAGCCATAGTGTCCAGAAGTGTCTTTTTTCAGCAGAACCTGTCCAAATAGAGCCAACAAGAGCTTAGGATGTAGTTTATAATCCAGGTTACTTTCTTTTTTTTTTTTTTTTTTTCAATTTTTTATTAGATATTTTCTTCATTTACATTTCAAATGCTATCCCGAAATTTCCCTATACACTCCCCCACTGCCCTGCTCCCCTACCCACTCACTCCTAATTCTTGGCCAGAGTCTAGGTTTCTAACGCCCAGGTTCTTACTGCACAGAGCTGCTCTTGCCTACTTGCATTTGAAGTGACAATTCCCTTCTTAAAAATCCCTCAGCTATATTTATTTTATAGCTGGAATCTCTGCTAAATGTTAATATATCCTGAGCTCAAGATTAATCTCTTGAGTTTTCTATTTGTGCTAACTTTGCCTACACTAACTGAAATGGATGCTAATTTTCCTTAATGGCTTAGAAGTATTTGAGTCTCTTTGCTTAAAACTAAATCTTAATTGCAATATAGGCTTTTCCCTTTAAAATGTAAAACTTTGATAAATTAAAACAGCACGGTGTCAGATTTACCTTGGTTTCTAATTATTTGTTTAAGAAAAACACAGAATCCTTAATATATTTCAATAGTCACTGTTCTATTTTCCTGACTTACATATGCTAAATACTTATCCCATAATAGGAATAATGTCTTTATTCCTTTAATTAATTGAGCAAGAAAGAGAAACTGTAATGGAATATATATATATATATATATATATATATATATATATATATATATATATATATATACTTTTACATATATATGGAATATATACATATATAAATACATTCCTCAGCATATATTTATTAAATCCTTATTTTAAAAATTATTTATTTTTATTTGTAAGTGTTTTTGCCCATATAAATTTGTACCACATACATGCCTAGTTCCTAGAGATGCCAGAAGAGGACATCAGAACCTATTGAGCTAAAGTCATATGAATGCTGGGAACTGAACAGGGTCCTCTGCAAGAAAAGTAGGTGTCCTTGACCCTCTCCCTAGCTAGTCATTCATCCGATCTTAAACAGACATGCATATATTACTTCATACAACATCTTAATGAACTGTGGCAAAATGCATGATTCCAGACATTTAGAAGCTTACATGATAAAAACTGAGATGGCAAAGAAACCAGTCAATGAAATGTGTTTCAGTACTGGTAGTATTCAATCATCCACCTTCTTATTATCTGTGAATATTTTTATTATTTTGCATTTTCTTTTTTATCATTCTGTAGACTAAAAATCTAGTTCATAACATCAAGTCAGAAAACACACTATAAAGAAATATAGACACAAACAAAAACATAATATAATGTGTTCAGTAGATCTGCACAAAGCATTGTTGGAGAAGAGGGAAAGAAGTATTCATCCTTATAAAAGAGAAAGAAATAGTTGTCTCAGTGATGTGTGAGGGAAGAGAAATAAAAAGGGCTTTGAAAAGATATGCATAGTATTAATTTTAAAAGGCACAGCTTGGGAAGCAATTACAGGTGTAGAATAAGTAAATCTGGTCCCTGTAATATTGCCCATGAAAGAGGGAGTGGTAAATAATCTAGAGGTCTGGGAGGCCTGGCTTATGAAAAGGAGATATGTTACTTAAATATTTATAATTTAATCCCCATAAGACTATTATGTAGCTTTAAGAAGATAAGAAATATAATCATTAATTGATTTTGAAAAAAATGGAACACTCTCACTGCTTATGTGTAGAAGAGACAAAGTAAACTTACTGGGGGTTCTTAAGACTCAAAGTCATAATGACAAAAATAAAATCAAGTTCTAGAGATTATGGAAAAGGGATGGTCCTTCAAATATTTTCATTCATCAGTTGGGGATATGGGGAGTTATGAAGACTTAAATTTGAATAGATACAGAACATTGATAAAAAACTGAGGCTATGTGAAAAACAGTTATTAAATGCAATGATTCAGTTTTCAACTTGGGGTTCATTTGATTCAGACTCATTAGCATACATATTTTGACTGACAATATAAAAACTGTTGGATTCCTCGGGAGATATGTACAGGTATGGAAAAACAGGAGTGAGGTTATCCTTGGGAAAATACACCAATTCACTAGACAGAGGAGAGGAAAATAGAGCCCTCCACAGATCTGTATCCAGTTTCAGGATTTATAATTCCCTCCGCTTGCCTCAGAGAACTCCTGAATATACATGGTGCATGTGTGCTTATGCCAGCTTACACAAAATGGCAGAAAACAAATAACTAATAAAAATTGGCAGTCTGAATGTCATGTTCTAAGTGTAGAAAATCTTACCTTATATAGAAGTTAAAAACTAACACCAAAGAATTTGTAGCTAGATTTTGAATTTTGTAGCATCACATTTACATTGTTAAATAAAAATAGACTGATTTGCAGTTTTCTGTTTATTTAGTCTCTACTGTATAGTCAAATCAAGAAAGACTATGGGGAGTAGATGTACTTTCTCTGTCTGAAGAACACAGTGATATTATGAAGGAAGCAACATTAAAAGATTATTTTTATGACATGACATGTCTACCACAAACACAAAAGTGCTTATTCTTCACTCCTGTAATATGTTTGAATTACTCAATTTCTTAGGCTTTTAATTCTTTTGAGTATAAAATTAAGGCAAACCAATTACATGTGCTGAGAGATTTGCATGTCATCACTGAATGACAAAAGAAAAATGTGAACATGTTGGTTTTTCAGAAATTTGGACGAAGAAAGATAAAGATATAGCTGTGGCTTTGATGTCTTGACTGACTTGAGCAATAAAGAAATATTAAAATGGATCACACTTCTCACTTTTCTCTTCAAAATTCAATATAGCTGAAATGTAGTCTAAAATTTCATTTCTCTGAAAGGCATCATTCTGCACTGTTAAAACCTCAACAGCAGAGAAAGCCTGTCTCAAAACAGAAGTAAACCAATGGAGGACCTCTCTAGGTGACCTCTCCAGGTGACCTCTCAGGTGACTATAGTTTTTGCCTAGTCGACATAAAACTGATCAATACATCATCTCTCCTAGACTCTGATTGAGCTGAGAAATACCCAAACAGAAAATAAAGTTCTTGGTTGGGACTATGAAAGAAAAAATCAAGAAACTCAACAGCACCAGTCAGGTTGAACTGTGGAAAGCATGCTTGGATCCCTTCCTGTATTATACATAATTCTACCCACTAAGGGTCTTGCTTTTATGGAATCCTGCAGCCTCTATTAGCATGTTCCTCAGGAAAGAAACAAAGTTCCATTACTTTATCACAGATGAGATAAAATAAGCATCTCCCAGGAATGTTTTAATAGGCAAACTATTCCATGAAAACTAAGAAGTGAAACTTAAAATGAAAATAACTTTTAAAGTTATAATATATGCCAGCTTCTAATCTAGTATGGCTATTTTGTTGTTACTTTTAAATTTTATTCATGAGAAATGACATAATGATTTTGTTGTCCCACACGGTTTTGTATAGTGTTATTATGCCTATGCAGTATGGAGAATGTATAAAGGTTTGGGGTTGTTTTAATTTCATTCTCTGAATAGTATAATTCTGTACTTACAAATGCATAGGTTTTGAAATTGCAGACAAAATATGAAAAAAAGTGTAAGAAATATTAAACCTGTTTCTAAGAGATTCTCTTTTTCAGGGAGAAAAATTCAAACAGAATAACTTGTTTATGATTTCATCAGTCTCGGGAGGCACAAGTGAACATAACCCCTGAGCCGGAGTCGAAAGCCTACTCTGTTTGCAGTACTCGACAGTTGTCAAAACACAACCTGAATTTTCTCCTTTCTCATGCTTTAAGGGAGTGGTACAGCTCTGAGCCAGAATCTCACTAGTTTTTAAAGATAACAGTAAGAACTTCCCAGAAGAGATCTACAGGATTCAAAATAAGCTATAATTAAATCCTTCATATTGCTGTCTAGAATAAGCCAAGAGCTTAGGGTCTATATACCCTGAGCCCTTCAGTGCAGTCAGCCCTGACCACTCCACGTTCCCTTTATGAGCACCATGATGAGTACAAGGCTGTACTCATAGCTGCAAACCATGGCCATGAAATTGAAAGACACTAAATTACTCAAAAAGAACTGTTTATAACATGGTTCCATGAGACACTGCTGTTGGCATTGACCAAAATCAATTTTCTGAGCCTGCTGCTATCAAGCTCGCCAAGGAGGTCTGTGCAATCTCTTGGCATGACAAAACAAAATACCAGTAAGGCAGTTTCAATGTGTACACCAACCTTGGTTCTGACACTGGAAAAGCTTCTCATGGTTTAGTCTCCTTAACTCTTGAGTTCTCACTGTCATTCCTCTTTGAGTGCCACAATCAGAGTCTCAGCTTGATTTAGTAGGTGGAGAAATGAGAAATGGTTAAAATGAAAGGACATGATAAGTGAGTTTTACTGTGCTTCCATCACTTGAAATTTTGGTTCATTGTATTTGGACATTTTAGTTATGTCTGACTCCTAATCATGTACTTGTAAAAAGGATACTTATTCTTTAGGCAATTGAATACAAAGACCAAGTGCATAGCCCTTGACAGAGGGCAGATAAGATAGGCAACAATATGTCAGCTCCATATAGGTGAAGCCCAGGGGAAAATCACATCCAGGACTATGAGAGCACATGGGGGTGTACTTATATGCAGCATGAAGTAGAAATAGAGATGAAAATCAGGCTTTGTATATTTAGCAGTTATGGTGATGTTGAGATTTTATGGAAGATGTGATTGACTATATGGGTAATATCAAGTCACGACCAGGTAGGGAACAGCTAGATGACTTGACCAATGCAGGAGTTTAATGGGAGCCATTACATGATTTATTGTTTATTCTATCCAAGCATGTCAGACTTTAAGCAGTAATTTGGCTTCTTAAGGTACCAAGCAGTTCCACTATAAATAGTATTATTTTCTTTGACTTTGTATAGCCCAAGACACCCAGGTAAACAAAATAATCCTTGCTACACGGATGATATTTCAAGGACTAAGAAGTTACCTCCCAGAAGCCAAAGCCAAATACTGAATCTCTCCTTGGGTCTGGCTGATTCTGAACACTTGTAGTCTCTTTCCTTTTTTAAGTATCCATTTAACCCTTTTGTGACATTGGACTTTAGGGTGCCTCATCTGTAAAGCAAGATGATGGGGTTATATAAGTGACTCTCATACTTAAGTTTGAAAAGGATTAAGAAATTTTTTAGACAAGGGAAAATTAGTGAATGTGGAGAAGAAAAAAGGTTCTGTAATCAGTTCAATAAAATGTATAGTATAGGGTTTGTGCATGAGGCTTAACTGGAGGAATGGGTTTTGTCAAGAAGGGACAATCCCTAGAAACATACTTCAAAGGTTCTTTCACATCCAGTGTCTGTGAATAAGAAAAGATCATTTGCATACAAATGCATATAATCACATGGCTTCCTTTTTATTTTAATGCAATAGAATTTAGTGTAAAATACACATACTTTTAATTTTGAACTAAACAAGTTACTTAACTTTTTCAGCACTGTAATGAAATACCTAAGAGAATGATCTAAGGCAGGAAGGAGTTATTTGGATCACTGTTTCAGGGAATTCAGTTCATAGTTGCTGACACCTGTTGTTGGCAGGGGACAATGCTAACAGGAGCTGAGGGCTGTAGTAGCTAGTGGCTGCAAGGACTGGTGGCTGAAGGAACTGGTGGCAGATGTTCCTTTTCACTTCTAGGTAAACTTGAAGTAGAGAAAGTGAATTCAGAAAGAGACCAGGACATAAGATAGGCCTCTAGGAAAATCAATAGTTACACACTTTCTCTAACTAGACACCTGTTGTGGATAGCCCTGGAGCTAATTATATTTGATGTTAATTCCATTCTCCTGTGAGTGGCTGCAAGCAAGAAATAAGTCAGCATTCAGGTGATTTCCTGTAAACCTGCTTCTCACATTAATTTATAAAACAAAAGGAGAGCTTATGATTGAGCAGATAAAAGGGAAGGTGAAGCAGAAGGAGGGTGAGGACACAGAGGAGGAGGAGGAGAAGAAGAAACGTGGAGCAGAAGCACATGGCCTGGAGAACCCGCAAGTTCTAAGGATTCTTGTAGATGTGGAAGATTGTTGTGTAGTGGGAGATCTGCCCAATCTAGGCACACAGCATATATTCATATTAACTGAGTTGTGTTTTCATTGCCAGAAATATTTTGGTTGGAGATTTACTGCAACATACACAAGCTCCTACCTTTCAGCATCTCTATAATGATTGCACTTTATGAACCAAAGCATTAATTCATTGATTAGATCCAACTCCTCATGATATCTCTGGGAACTCAGCCTTAGACAGAGACACAGACACAGATGCACACACACACACACAGATACACACATAAAAATGTATCCCTGTAATTTCCTAGTGATGTCTTAAACCAGTGAAGTCTTTGCTAGATGTTTTGGTAAAGAGCTTAAAATCAGAAGACAGATGAAAGTCATACACTCTCAGCCCCATCCCCGTTCACCAGAACTATTTCAGTTAAGTCCAGGCTGCCTTGCTCTCATCTTTTTAGTTTTGATAACTTAGAGACCTCAGATGTTTTGGTTGTAAGTTGAAATGAATTTTACCAGTTTGTCTTAAAATCCAAAACCAGCAGAACTAAATTTGAGCAAATGAGTGTGATTCCTTGATTCAAAACTGAGACCTAAGTTGGGAGTTAATCGACTTAGGGATTCTTTTCAGCTCTCAGGCTCAAGGACATTGTAACTTTGTACTCTGTAATTCCTTCCTCATCAAGTGTTCATGTGGGTAATGCAGACATGGAGCTAAAACCCCTGGCTTGTACAATGCTTGAGGTTGATTGCTGATCTCTTATTGTCTAGCTAAGTGTTAAGCATTTGCAAGCACTGAATCCAAGATGTCCTTTTAGCTTATTTTGTGAAAAATTAGCTCTACATGTTAATCATTTAGTGATTGCCTCACAGAGGGCAGCCAAGGAGGTTCAAGGTTTGTTAGAACATGGCTTGAATGATTCAGTATATTTTATACAGTTCTTGAGTTTCTTTTCTCATTATAGAAATGTATTTGACTGAATAAAATGGTCAGCATTTGTTTTCTGATTCATTTGACCTTTAAGAACAACACCAGCCTCCCAGTTTGGCCACTTGTATTAAATATCCAGCTATAAAGGGCACACGATTGCTACAGCTGCCGAGGATTACTAAGAAACTATGATGCATACTTCCAAGGCCATGAACTATTACTGTGTATTAAAAAGAAGGCTGTAATGTCATTACTTGTCTCATTCACTGTGTGCCAGTCCTTTTAGGTTTCTGCTGCCAGGAAATGTGAACATAAACATAGACAATACACCAAGCTAATGATGACTATTTTAGAATGACACAGCAATCAATCTCAAGCATTGTACATGCCAGGGATCTCTGTTCCATGTCTTCAATAGCCACATGAACACTGGATGAGGAAGGAATTACAGGGTACAGAGTCACAATGTCCTGAAGCCTGAGAGTTGAAAGGAATCTCTAAGTAGATTAACTTCCAACTCAGGTCTCAACTGACTTCAGATTTTGAATCAAGGAATCATGTATTTGTCATTTTGGTTCTATGTTTTTATTTTATTTTATTTTAAGAAAAAAAGGTAATATTCATTTCTACTTACAAGCAAAATATCTGGAGTTTCTAAATTATTGAAACTCAAGAAGATAAGAGCAAGGCAGCCTCAACTTCACTGAAGTGGTTTTGGTGAATGGAGTTGTGCCATACTGAGCAAGCCATCTCATTGCACTGAGTCGTGTCCTTTACAATGGTCATCAGCCTCCCTTGCTCTTTCTCCACCTTATTTGGAGCAGTTTGGGTAGTATGTATGAATCAAGTTATTATATTTGAATCTGCAAAGGAAATCCCTCCTTTCAACCTCTCTTCAGTTATCAGATAGGTAGAAAACAGAACAGTATTTAAAATAAGTGAGATCATGTCTTTGCAGGTAAAATAGTTATAGTTAGCAGTTAGTACTGAATGCATGAGCTGTTCACCAATAAAAAACTCTTGCATATGAAAAGCTATAATTGGTAACCAGTACTTTAATTTCGATCCAGCTATTTCACATTAGTGAGAAGTTATGTATGTGTTACTTACTAAATGATTAAAAAGCTTGCGTTTAAGCAATGATCATCTCAGTAATTAAAATGCATAGTATATTTTGGGTTTATTTTGAGTAAGTGACAAATTTTTCAAGCAACCTAAAGTAAAACAAGGCAGTTAGGAAGCCATCTGGGTGACATTATGTCAGAGAGTTTAAATAAAAGTGGGGACCTTTAACGTTGCCTTGGCTTCTGGTCGTTCTCAGCAAGTTAGAGTAGGAACCTGTTCTCATTCATCCCTCGAAATAGGTGAGGGTTCATTAACCTTGAATGAATTTATAATTAGTGGTACAGTCTTTTATTTCTCTTAGGCAGTAAGCCAAATGTTTATCTTGTACTTTACTTGATTTGAAAATTACATTCAATAATTAATTTACATATTTTGTGAGCTGTTAGAATATATCAATAAAATATCATGTATTTGCTTACTATCTATTGCCAACCTAATACATTCTCAATAATTTCATGTTCTAAAAACGGCTGTTATCTCTTTTAGATAGTCCACATATGAAACACATCTTCAACTTTATAAAACCATAGATATTCATGAGAAATTTTCACAGTAGGTTTTTCCAATGCTATATTGTATAATTAAAAGTTAGCAGTAAAATCTGGTGTAAAACAGAAGATGAAGAAGAAGATTGGACAGCTTCATGGAATCGAGTGGGTAGGCCTAGAGAAACATGGAAAGTTGGCATTTTTTTGCTCTTAAATGAACAGATGGATTCATGGATAAATATGTAGAGAGTAGATCCAAGATCATGTTAGAGGATCTGAAAGCTTCACGGTAGGATGCTTCTGAGAGATTAAGTATGAGAGAAAAGTATGCTCTAGAGCCATAAGGACACGAACTTGGAAGACATTTGTTGAGAATAACCAGTAATAGTGAGACCAAGTGGTAGAAGGTAAATCATTTCAATGGTGTATATCTCTATGAAGGATAGTGGATCATATATCGGCCAGAAAGGAGGTGCAGGTCCATTCAATTCATCTTGAAATAATTGAATGAAAGAGTGTGTCACAAGATAGAGAGAAAATGGGAAAAGCTATGAAAAATATGTTCCAGGCTTCAAAAAGTAGTTTTATGTATCAGTGTCAAAAGAGGCAGATTACACAAAGAACTATGAGCTTTAGCGTAAGTAAATAGGAAAATAGTCTGCAAACCTGAAATGTATGGAAATCCAAGATAAGGATCTCCAGTTTAAGTTAAAATCAAACTAATTTTATTTCTCTATACATTGATACAGATGATTTTTTATATGAACAGAGGAGATGAAATGCTTGATAATACATTTTAGAGAAAATTTACATATAGAACAATGTAGTTTCTGTTTTAGGTCAAGGGCAGTGAAAACTAATCTTTATCATTACATTGGAGTGATTGTTACACAGTTTTGAGGAAAACATGGTCTACACTTAGGAAAGGATGATGATACTGTGCCAGGGAGTATGAACATAAAAAAATATCTTGCAAGAATGTAGGGCAAAGGGTCCTTTTATTGTCATTGAAAATAAATTCCTATCTCATGAAATACAATCTGACCACAGTTTCTCTTCTCTCCACTCTTCCTTCCACCCTCACATCCTTTCCTCTCCAAGTCCACTACCCTTTTATTTTCCATCAGAAAAGAGCAGGCTTCCAAGCAACAACAACCACAACAAAACAAAAAACAAGAAGGCAAGGCAAAAACCCTCACCTCAAGGTTCAACAAGGCAACCCAGAGGAAGAGTTCCAAGAGCAGTCAAAAGTATTAGAGAAGCACCTGCTCTGCTAGGAGTCCCACAAAACCACTAAGGTACCAGCTATAAAATATTAACAAAGACCCGATGAAGACTTATGGACCCCTTACTTGCCACTTCAGTCCATATGAACACAGCTTAATTGATTCAGTTGCTCATGTTCTTCTGCTGTCCTCAATTCCCACTGACTCCTACAATCTTTCATCTCCAGATTCCCTCAGTTTCCCCAATCTACAAAGGAAGGGACCCAAAAAAGACATCTAATTAAGACTTCCTCCACATAACATCCCACTGTGGGTCTCTGCACCCACTCCCATCTACTGCCAGATGAAGTGCCTTTGATGACAATTAGACAAGGTACTTATCTGTGAGTATAGCAGAATGACATTAAGAATCATTTCATTAATTAATTTAGTTAATTGATTATTTTTGCCAGTCATATTTTATCATAGCCTAGTTCTCTGAGCTATCCAGTCTCTCCTCAAGGCTGTCCAGACCAGGGCATGGTCTGTGTTCCCTCTCATGGGATAAGCATCCAGTTAAATCAGACATTGATCAGTGACTCCACCATTGTCCTATTACATCTTTAAGGCAGGAGAGATTGTAGCTTGAGGTTTTGTCTCTGAGTTGATGTCCAGCTTTCTCTCTTCATAGCCTGTAGTGTACCTTCCCACACAAAAGAGACAAAATTATCAGAATGATATGCATGCTGGCATTACCTTTCCTCTTTATGTTCAATGAATTGTGTAAATGTTGACCTTGGCAATGGAGCTCCGCTGCCACTGTCAGCTTTCAAACAGCAACTCTCTGTCATAGTATCAGCATGGGTTATTTAAGGATCTCCTCTAGACACCTTAGACAATAGCTCAACTGAAGACAATCCAACCCCATCACTGGAAACCTTGTGTGGTGATTTGAATAGGTATGGCCTTCAAAGAGTCATATGTTTGAATGCTTCGCCATAGGGAGTGGCACTATTAGGAGGTGTGACCTTATTGGAGGAGATGTGGCCTTGTTGAAGGAAGTGAGTAACTGTGGTGGCAGAGCTTTGAGGTCTTAAATCCTCAAACTATGCCCAGTGTGAAACATACACAGTCTCTTCCTGGCTGCCTTAGGATCCCATGTAGGTGAATTATCACCACTGGCTTTTATCAGGGTTCAGACCTCAGCTGGACTGAAGACTAGGCCATCTGTGTATAGCTCATTGCCCCACAAGTAATGAGACCCTCCTGTTAGCCACATGAGAGCCAGTCTTCTACTTGCCTTCAGATAAAGATGTAGAATTCTTTTTTTCCAGTTTTTATTAGATATTTTCTTCGTTTACATTTCACATGTTATCCCAAAAGTCCCCTATACCCTCTCCCATCCCCCGCCCTGCTCCCCTACCCACCCACTCCCACACCTTGGCCCTGTCATTCCCCTGTACTGGCGCATATAATTCTTAACTCCTCCTATACCATGGTTGCTTAGACACTGCCATGGTCCACCTTGATGGTAATGGACTATACTTCTGAACCTGTAAGCCAGACCCAATTAAATGTTGTCCTTATAGGAGTTGCCTTGGTTATGGTATCTGTGCACAACAGTAAAACCCTAACTAAGACAGTTATTTACAGCTTCTGGCAATTATGAATAAAACCACAATGAGCATATTTGAGCCAGTGCCCTCATGATAGGATGGAACATCCTTTGGGTATATGCTCAAGAGTGTAATAGTTTGGTATTAAAATAGATAAATTCCCAATTTTCTGAGAAAGAGTCATATTTATTTCCAAAGTGGCTGTATAAATTTATATTCCCATTATCAATAAAGGAGTGTTCCCCCTTACTCCATATTCTTATTAGCATGAGCTGTCATTTGTGTTATTAATCTTAGCCAATCTGGCAGGTGTAAAATGTAATCTGAAAATGGATTTGATTTACATTTTCCAGATGGCTAAGTATTTCTTTAAGTATTTTTCAACCATTTAAAATTTCTCTATTGAGAATTATCTTTTCAGATCTGTAAATCAGAATTTTTTTCTGTCTAGTTTCTTGAATTCTTTCTATCTATATTTTGGATATTAGACCACTATTAGATTTGGAGTTGGCAAAAATCTTTTCATACTCTGTAAGCTGCTGCTTTGTCCAGTGGTTGATATCCTTTGCCTTACAGAAGGTTTTGAGTTTCATGAAGTCACTTTTATTAATTATTAGTCTCAGAGTTTGTCCTATTGGTATACAGTTCTTAAAATAGTATCCTGTACCAATGTGTTCAAGGCTATTCTCTACTTTCTCTTCTATAGGTTCAGGGTATCTGGTTTTATATTAAAGTCTTTGACCCATGTGGGCTTTAAATTTCTTCGGGGTTTTCCATTCTAAAGAGGATTCTGAGCTTCTGGGCTAATATCTACTTATCAGTGAGTGCATATCATGTGTGTTCTTTTGTGATTGGGTTACCTCACTCAGGATGATATCCTCCAGCTCCATCCATTTGTTTAAGAATTTCATAACTTCATTTTTTTTAATAGCTGAGCAGTAATTCATTATATAAATATACCAAATTTTCTGTATCCATTCCTCTGTTGAGAGACATCTGGGTTCTTTTCAGCTTTTGGCTATTAAAAATAAGGCTCCTAAGAACATAATGTAGCATGTGTCCTTTTTATATGTTGAAGCATCTTTTGGTTATATGCCCAGTAGTGGTAGAGCTGACCTCTCAGATAGCCTGTAGAATTTTCTGAGGAAGTGCCATACTGATTTCCAGAATGGTTGTACCAGCTTGCAGTCTTACCAGCAATGGAGGACTGTTCCTCTTTCTCCACATCCTAGCCAGCATCTGCTGTCATGTGAGGGTTTTTTTGTTGTTGTTTGTTTGTTTGTTTGTTTGTTTTGTTTTGTTTTTTTTGAGACAGGGTTTCTCTGTACAGCCCTGGCTGTCCTGGAACTCACTTTGTAGACCAGGCTGGCCTCAAACTCAGAAATCCGCCTGCCTCTGTCTCCCAAGTGCTGCGATTAAAGGCGTGTGCCACCACACCCAGCGTGAGTTTTTGATTTTAGCCATTCTGACTGCTGTTAGGTGAAATCTCAGGGTTGTTTTGATTTGCATAATCCTGATGGTCAAGGATGTTGAACATTTTTTTTAGGTGCTTCTCAACCATTTGGCATTCCTCACTTGAGAATTCTTTGTTTAACTCTGTACCCCATTTTTTAATAGGGTTGTTTAGTTTTCTGGAGTTCTTGAATTCTTCATATATATTGGGTATTAGCCCCATATCGTATTTAGGATTGGTAAAGATCTTTTCCCAATCTCTTGGTTAACTTTTTGTCTTATTGACAGTGTCCTTTGCCTTACAGAAGCTTTACAATTTTATGATGTCCCATTTGTCAATTCTTGATCTTACAGCACATGCCATTGGTGTTCTGTTCAGGAATCTTTCCCATTTGCCCAAATCTTTGAGGCTCTTCATAGACTAAACTGGGTAGTGTACCTTCTGTTTTTATTTTTTGGAATAGTTTGAGTATTGTTGGTATTAGGTCATTTTTGAAGGACTTACAGACAAAATCAGAAATGAAAAAGGAGACATAACAACAGAACATGAGGAAATCCAAAACACCATCTGATCCTACTACAAAAGGCTATACTCAACAAAACTGGAAAACCAGGATGAAATGAAAAACTTCCTAAACAGATACCAGGTACCAAAGTAAAATCAGGATCAAGTTAACAATCTAAACAGTCCCATTTCCTCTAAAGAAATAGAAGCATTCATCAATAGTCTCCCAACCAAAAAAAGCCCAGGACCAGATGGGTTTAGCTCAGAGTTCTATGAGACCTTCAAAGAAGACCTAATTCCAACTCTCCTCAAACTATTCCACAAATAGAAACAGAAGGTACTCTACCCAATTCTTTCGATGAAGCCACAATTACTTTGATACCTAAACCATACAAAGATCCAACAAAGAAAAAGAACTTCAGACCAATATCCCTTACGAATATTGATATAAAACTACTCAATAAAATCCTCACAAACCAAATCCAAGAACACATAGAAATTATCATCCATCATGACCAAGCAGGCTTCATCCCAAGGATGCAGAGATGGTTTAATATTCAGAAATCCATTAACATAGTTCACTATATAAACAAACTCAAAGACAAAAACCACATGATCATCTCCTTAGATGATGAGAAGGCATTTGATAAAATCCAACACCCTTTCATGATAAAAGTAATGGAAAGAACAGGAACTCAAGGCCCATACCTTAACATAATAAAAAGCAATCTACAGCAAACCAGTAGCCAACATCAAATTAAAAGGAAAGAAACTCAACTCAATCGCGGTAAAATCAGGGACTAAACAAGGCTTCCCACTTTCTCCCTAGCTATTCAATATAGTACTTGAAGTCCAAGCCAGAGCAACTCAACAGCAAAAGAAGATCAAGGGGATACAAATTGGAAAGGAAGAAGTCAAAATATCACTATTTGCAGATGCTATGATAGTATATATAAGTGACCCCAAAAATTCCACCAGAGAACTCTTAAACCTGATAAACAGCTTCAGTGTAGTAGATGGATATAAAATTAACTCAAACAAATCAATTGCCTTTCTCTACACAAAGGATAAACAGGATGAGAAAGATGTTAGGGAAACAACACCCTTCACAATAGTCACAAATAATATAAAATACCTTGGTGTGACTCTAACTAAGGAAGTGAAAGATCTATATGTTAAGAACTTCAAATCTGTGAAGAAAGAAATTGAAGATCTGAGAAGATGAAAAGATCTCCCATGCTCATGGATTGGCAGGATTAATACAGTCAAAATGGCTATCTTGCTGAAAGCAATCTACAGATTCAAAGCAATCCCCATCAAAATTCCAACTCAATTCTTCACTGAGTTAGAAATGGCAATTTGCAAATTCATCTGGAATAATAAAAAACCAAGGATAGCAAAAACTATTCTCAACAATAAAAGATCCTCTGATGGAATCACCATGCCTGACATCAAACTGTACTACAGAGCAATTGTGATAAAAAACAACAAAACAAACAAACAAACTCCATGGTACTGCTACAGCAATACACAGGTAGATCAATAGAATAGAACTGAAGATCCAGAAATGAAACCACACACCTATGGTCACTTGATCTTTGACAAGGGAGCTAAAACCATCCAGTGGAAAAAAGGACAGCATTTTCAACAAAGGGTGCTGGCACAACTGGCAGTTGTCATGTAGATGAATGTGAATTGATCCATTCTTATCTCCTTGTACAAAGCTCAGGTCTCAGTGAATCAAAGTACTCCACATAAAACCAGAGACACTGAAATTTAAAGAGGATAAAGTGGGCAAAAGCCTAGAAGATGTGGGCACTGTGGAAAAATTCCTAAAGAGAACAGCAATGGCTTGTGCTGTAAGATCAAAAATTGAGAAATGGGAACTCATGAAATTGCAAACCTTCTGTAAGGCAAAAGAGAGGGTCAATAAGACAAAAAGGCCACCAACAGATTGGAAAAGGATTTTTACCAATCCTAAATCTGATAGGGAATAATATCCAATATATACAAAGACCTCAAGAAGCTGGACTCCAGAATCCAAATAACCCCATTTAAAAAATGGGGTATAGAACTAAACAAAGAATTTTCAAGTGAGAAATACCGAATGGCTGAGAAGCACCTGAAAAAATTTTCAACTTCCTTAATCATCAGGGAAATGCAAAGCAAAACAACCTTGAGATTCCACCTCACTCAAGTCAGAATGGCTAATATCAAAAACTCAGATGACAGCAGATGGTGGCTAGGATGTGGAGAAAAGGAAAACTGCTCCATTTTTGGTGTTTTTGCAAGCTGGTACAACCACTCTGGAAATCAGTCTGAAGGTTCTTCAGAAAATTGGACATAGTACTCCCAGAAGATCCAGCAATACCCCTCCTGGGAATATATCCAGAAGATGTGCCAACTGGTAATAAGAACACATGCTCCACTATGTTCATAACAGCCTTATTTATAATAGCCAGAAGCTGGAAAGAACCCAGATGTCCCTCAACAGAGGAATAGATACAGAAAATGTGGTACATTTACACAATGGAGTACTACTCAGCTATTAAAAACAATGAATTTATGAAATGTTTGGGCAAATAGATGTATCTGGAGGATATCATCTTTAGTGAGGTAACCCAATCACAAAAGAAATCACTTGATATGCACTCACTGATAAGGGGATATTAGCCCAGAAACTTAGAATACCCAAGATACAATTTGCAAAACACAAGAAAATCAAGAAGAATGAAGACCAAAGTGTGGATGCTTCGTTCCTCCATAGAATAGAGAACAAAACACCCATGAAAGGAGTTACAGAGACAAAGTTTGGAGCTAAGATGAAAGGATGGGCCATCCAAAGAGTACTCCACCCAAGGATCCATCCCATAATCAGCCATCAAACCTAGACACTATTGCATTTGCCAGCAAGATTTTGCTGAAAGGACCCTGATATAGTTGTCTCTTTTGAGGCTATACCAGTGCCTGGCAAATACAGAAGTGGATGCCCACAATCATCTATATGATGGAATCCAGGGTCCCCAATGGAGGAGCTAGAGAAAGTACCCAAGTAGCTGAAGGGATCTACAACCCTATACGTGGAACAACAATATGAACTAACCAGTACCCCCAGAGCTTGTGTCTCTAGATGTATATGTGGCAGAAGATGGCCTAGTCAGCCATCATTGGGAAGAGAGGCCCCTTGGTCTTGCAAACTTTATATGCCCAAGTAAAGGGGTATGCCAGGGCCAAGAGGTGGGAGTGGGTGGGTAGGAGATCAGGGTGGGGGGTGGGTACAAGGAACTTTCAGGATAGCATTTGAAATGTAAATAAAGAAAATATCTAATAAAAAATGTGGTACAGTGCTAAACAAAGAATTCTCAACTGAGGAATGTCCAATTACTGAGAAGAAGCTAAAAAATGTTTAATATACTTAGTCATCAGGGAAATGCAAATCAAATCAATCCTGAGGTTCCACCTCACACCAGTCAGAATAGCTAAGATCAAAAACTCAGGTGAAAGCAGATGCTGGCCAGGATGTGGAGAAAGAGGAACACTCTTCCATTGCTTGTGGGATTGCTAGCTGGTCCAAAAACTCTGGAAATCAGTCTGGTGGTTTCTCAGATAATTGGACATAGTACTACCAGAGGATCCAACTATAACATTCCTAGGCATATAACCAATAGATGCTCTAACATAACAAGAACACATGCTCCACTATGTTCATAGCAGCCTTATGCAAAATAGCCAAAAGCTGGAAAGAACCCAGGTGTCATTCAACAGAGAAATGAATACAGAAAATGTGGTACTTTTATACAATGGAGTAATGCTCAGCTATTAAAAAAAAAAAATCACTTCATGAAATTTTTAGGCAAAGGAATGGTACTGGAATATATCATCCTGACTGAGGAAACCCAATTACAAAAGAGCACACATGTGTACACTCATTGATAAATGGATATTAGCCCCAAAGCTCAGACTACTCAAGATATAACTCACAGACCACATGGAGCTCAAGAAGAAGAAAGATCAAAATGTGGATACTTTGGTACTTCTTAGAAGAAGGAACAAAATGTCCATGGGATGAGATACAGAGACAACATTTAGAGCAGAGGCTGAAGGTAAAGCCATGCAGAGACTTCCTCCCCTCCCCCCAGGGATCCATCCATACACAGTTACCAAACCTAGACACTATTGTGGATGCCAAGATGTTCTTGCTGACAGGAGCCTGATATAGCTGTCTCCTGTGTGGCTCTGCCAGAACCTGACAATACAAAGTCAGATTCTCACAGCCAACCATTTGACTAGTTAGAAAAAGAACTCAAGGAGTTAAAAGGGGTTTGCAACCCTAACTACAACAATATCAACCAACCAGACTTCCACACATACCCTAGAGCTCCAAGGGACTGAACTACCAACCAAAAATTAACAATAAATACCCTCAAAGCAAGAAAATTCAGTTTATAAAAATAACTAATCAGATTCTCCCTCATATAAAAAAATGGATGCCAATTTCTGGATCCCCTACATTTTATCCCTATGCAAATAAGTCAGGAAAGGCTGGATATAAGGCAGAAGATATAAGTGAGTTTGTTGAGAGTCCCAATAATTCATTAAAAATCAGGGTTATATGCAAATCTCTTGGTGTTATTTTCAATCATCTCTTAATATAATAACTGATTCACCATATGCAGGTAGACTTGTTTTGCACGTAGAAACTATTAAACTTGTTCAGGATGATTCTGAATTAAATTCCTTGCTTGTTCAATTACAACAAGTGATCAGAAATAATAACCATTTGCTGTGTATAAAACATATAAGATCCAATAAGGGTCTAACAGGCCCTGAAGCACAAAGCAATGAAGAAAAAAAAAATCAAGAACTGATAGGAAATATGCAAAAGGTTTCAGAATTTCATAAGAAACACCATGATAACAACAAAGATTTACAAAGTGATTTTTCTATCACTTGGCAACAAGCCAAGGAAATTATTTAAAAAAAAAATCCTACTTGTACTTTCTATAACCAAATCATTACCTGAAGAAAGTAATTGAAAATGTATCCAAAGAAATGAAATTATGGGAAATGATTGTATTTCATTTTGTACAGTTTGGGAAATTAAAATATGTACATCATGCCATAGATGTATATTTAGGATTTCAATGGGTAACTGCTTTAAGTTCTGAAAAGGCTGATTCTGTAATTACACATGTAATATAAATTATGGCTATTATGGGGATACCTGTGCAAATTAAGACTGACAATATTCCAGAATATGTCTCTAGTAAAATGAACCATTTTTTGCATATTGCCAACATAAATCATATGACAACTATCCCACACAATCCTGCAATATAAGAAGTTATAGAAATATATAATCACACTTTAAAAGACATGCTTTGTAGGCTCCCACAGCCTTGAGCAGGCTAGCTCAGACTTGTTCTGCCACTGTCAGCTAGCCAAACTAGGGTGGGATCTTTCCACAGGTCTATTGTTCTGTCACCTCTGAGGTTTTCTCCAAGATACTGCTATATACTGAGAGGCTGAACCTGTCTTCCTGAGGAGATCCTGAATAAGCAAAGGCCTGGCGACAGAGTGAGGAGAGCCTGGTGACAAAGCAACGAGAACCTGGCGTGTGGGCCTTGATCAGAAAATTTTGTCTTGGCTTGTTATTTCTCTCACAGGTTTTTGCATATAGCCCCAGCCTTCCTTTAGGGAACCCAGTTCATGGAGCTGCAGGCAGCTACAGATGGCTCCAAACATGGGACCTGAATAGGAAAGGACCAACTGAGGGAAACACTGTCTTGTTGGAGTTCCATAAGAAAAGTAAGAAGATGTATTTCTGCACAGTAAGCAACTTACAGCATTAATGTTAGCACTACAAATGTCATCGTTTGAAGGCTATTGATCACAAGGGTGCAAAAAAGGATACAGGGTAGACTGAGTCAGCATTAGCCCAGCGCTGATATCAGCTAGGGGTTGACAGTGGAAAATGGGACTGGAAAATTCTAAACAGGCATTTGTCTGTAGTCAAGAACTGTATCAAGTGAGAGTAGTAGGGCTTAAAATAATAAAATAAAATAAAATAAAATATGCTAGATATACAAATAACATGAGAGAGAGAGAGAGAAGGAAAATGGATTTCAGAGCTCTCCCAGGGACAGAGAAAAATCCGAGAAGTCCTTCTTTCTCTCTGGCCCCTACAGGAGACACCCTTAGTTCTGGTTACATCAAGTTCTCTACCTTCTCTGTATGGTCTGTGTTTAGTGCACCAATCTGTCCATGTGTCAAATCGTGTCTATTTTTGTTTTGTTGTCTGAATGACTGTTGTTCTATGTTTAATGTTGAAAAGAAAAAAATGGTTAAAACTTTATCTGTTGGCTATCTATCTCTTGATTCAATTTCTGTTTACACAGCTAAGGCTGATAAAAAGTTGTCCTGCACCTTAACCAGGAGTCAAGCACAGCAGGATAGGTCCTGCTGAAAAACTGTTTTTGAAAAGGAGTCTGCAGCTTCTTAGTTCTAAGGTAAATAAGTTGATAGTTGTTTTTTTCCTAGAAAATTCCCTGCAATTGTGATTATTGGATTCATCAAATGACAACGTGCTTTTTATCTTGAAATTATATCTAGAAAAAGTAAAATTCTTTGATTGGTCTAAATTTATAAGATTCCTGTAGCCACTTCATTTGGTTTCTGACTGGTCTTAAAGGTATAAATATGCTCTGCATGTCTTAGTCATAGAGTATTGGGTTATATGCTATTGGGTATGATTAAAATGGTGTAATATTAGTAACAAGAAAATTACCTTAAAACTGGTAACTTGGGGTTGGAGTCATTTTAAACAATAGCACATGGCATGAACCAGCCCAGGAAACTAGGCCTCTAAGGATACTTCTAAATTGGGATAAATATGTGATTTTTATCCTAGAAACTAGACTTATAAGAGATAAGAGTTAAAACAATGTCTCTTTAATGAAGCACTAAAATTTGCACTGTCATGCATTCATATGTACATATTGGCAGCCAAACTCTGTAACGTGAAAGTGATGCTTCTGGTATTGATTTTAAAGAGAATAAATTGTGTAAAATTGGGTTTTGCTCTCTTAAAGTTATGGATTTATTCTAATATTGCAAAAAATAACTTAAAAGTTGTGCTTACAATTGTCAGTGTTCCATTGACGGCAGTGTGCAGTTTGATCGCAAGCTTAAGATTTTTAACTCACTCATATATTGTAATTAGGATGATTACAAGAGTAATCATCTTATGAGAGTGCTAATGTAGCTCACTTCAGCCATCTGGCCATACAAAACAAAGGCAGAGTTATCTAGATATATTCATCTTTGTGCAGAAATTGGACCCTTGTACAATCAGTTTGGCTATGGTGACTGCCTTGCAGGGGACTACAGTATAAACAATTCTTTCACAGCACTAAGGTTATAAAAAATGTTTTAAGTATTAGTCATCAAAAAAAATAAAAAATAAAAAGACTGTCCAAAAAATTAGAGGCATAGACAGACAGTCGAATTGTTCCCCTAGAATCTGTCCTCTGTCCTCAGTACAGGAGAGATATTCTTTGGGCCGGAACTCAGGCGGTATGCTCAGATTTAAAAATATTTGCATTTGAGTTAATGCAAGGCTCAGAGGAGCCTCAGTGAGGCTTGAGGGGCATTTCTTTGGTTTTGCAAGCCCTGCCTAGGGAAGTTCTTGGGACCTTGCCTCTCTTGCCTCCGGAGAATTTTTTTTTTTTAGCCTAAAACAACATTATTAAAGATCTATCCAGGTGTTATTCAAAGTAAAGTTCATATTTAATATTTTTGAAAGATAATGAGCCTGTAGAACTTATAGAGGCATTACAATCTGGCTTGCCTACTCCGTAGAGAATTATCATAAATTTGGAAGGTTGTTTTTTTTTCCTTTTTATCCTGATAATTGTAAAGGGTTTGCTTCCAGTGAGCTTGTGATCATTGGAAAGTCTTGCCTCTAGGTATGGCTAATACATTATGAAACATTATGAAAGAAAAACTTTTCTTTTCTGTCTCTGCTTCAATACAAGAAGCTAAGACTTTGAATCTTTCAGTGTATATTGTTTCTTAAATGGAAAGTAATTTGATAGCAAATGCCTCTGAAGGAAAATTTACTTCAAATCTTTGGTCTNCATTCTAGATTGCCTGGACAAGACCTCTTAAGGAAATGCCACTCCAGATTTATATCACAGGCAGATTATAGCCTTACACAAGATTAATAGGCCATATAATCTCATTCTTTACATCATCAAAATAATGATGGCTTGAGATAATAATTTGGTATTTTTTGAGAATGTGCATGTCAAATTGTAAAGACTTGTTTTCAGTGTTCTCAGTTTCTACCGGTTCCACATAATGGTGTTAATTCTTGAGGATTTATATTTAATCAATTATTGCAAATGGATACTCATATTTCTGAATTTAGAAAGATAAAATATGCACATGTGATTTTTGATACTTTTGCAGGTTTTCTAGTTGCAACTGCTCTAACAGAAGAAGCAACTAAAAGTGTAATTAGTCATTGCCTATGTTAATATTTCTTTTTATGCTTGGTGTTACAAATAAGATTAAAACAGATAATGGAACTGGCCATTACAGTCAAGTATTTGAGATGTTTTGTCAACAATTTAATGTTACCAATGTTACTGAGATTTTTTTTTTCATAATTCTTAAGGACAATTTATTGTGGAACTTTAAAAACTATATCTTCTTAAAAAACAAAGAAGGGGGGAATTATATCCCCATGCACATTATTTAAATCACACTTTTTATTTTAAAATTTTTAAAATTTGGAGGCCAAAGAACTTCTTGCTGAGTGCCTTATAGTATCTTAAAACTAGACATACTCATGCCTTGGTGAGATGAAAGGATCCACTTATTGGCATATGGAATGATCCTGATCAGATATTTTATTTGGGGAAAAGAGCATATTTGTGTTTTTTTTCCACAGAAGGCTGCAGGAGCATGCCAGCTGCCAGAATGATTCATGTGGCAGGCTGACCTGTGAGCTTGCTGAGTGTCCTGACAATGGTGACAAGAAAGCTGTATTGGGTATTTGGTCTTGACTCACCTTTGCTTGCCTTTGTCCCGGATTAGACAAGCTAAGCTTCCTTGCTTCAAGCTTTTTAACCTTGTAGGACGAAGAACATAAGAGACTATGGAAACTGACTTAGAAAAATTAATCAAAATGAGGAGTTATAATGACGCTTCTCTTTCTTTTAATGTGACCAATTATTCTGACTCAATCATGGAGTGGTCTAGTAATAAATCCAATATTAGAGATTCCTAATATGAAGATCGCTAAAAGTCTTTATTAGCCAGCAGAGTTAACTTGGAGCATAGAATATTTACATGATAAGTAACAGCTTTTCTGATGATTCTCAAAGTCATCTCCCCACACTTGGAGGCCAGAGCTTGGGCTTGATAGTTGCTAATTTGCAACTGAATAGAGTAACTAGTTGTCCGCACAGACAAACTTAATCCTGTTGTTTTCAACTTTGGCTTTGTATTTCAAGTAGGTCAGTTACCTCCTGTGCAGACTCGCCTTCAGTAAGCACAGATGGTAGAAATTCATCAATATGAAGAGATGCATTGAGTGCATATTGTGGCTTTGGTCTCATTGGGGAAAAGGTGTGCAATGAGGGCCAGCAGCCAAGGACGGGCAACTGGGTCTATGGCTTATTTCAATCTAAGTCAAAGGCATGTGTCAAGAGGCTGTGGTTTGTTCATAATAACACCATAGAGTGTCCAATTAGACATATTCCTAAGACAGGCGAGGCTGCCAGCCACCATAATTCCCAGGCAGCACCATGGAGCATAAGTAAATTTTATATCCCAGTCCAGCTAATTTTTATTAAATAATTAGGAAGGAATTATAGCCTCTCTAGCCTTGAGCAGGCTGGCTCAGACCTGTTCTGCCACTGTCAGCTAACCGAATAAGGTGGAGTCTTCTGACCTATTGTTCTGCCACCTCTTAGAGGTTTTCTCTAAGACACTGCTATATACTGAGAGGCTGAACTTGTCTTCCTGAGGAGATCCTGAATAAGCAACAGCCTGGCTATGGAGCGAGGAGAGCCTGGTGACAAAGCAACGAGAGCCTGGTGTGGTAGGAGATGGGCCTTCCCCTTTATAAGCTCAGACTCTTAAGTAAACTTTGTGACTTGATCAGAAAATTTTGTCTCCTCTCACAATTTCTTCCATATAGCCCCAGGCTTCTTTTCTGGAACCTGGTTCTGGAGTTGCAGGCAGCTACAAAGCTTAATAAACAAAGGAGTAATACAACCCCCAGCAATAGATTACTCAGTGCTTTAATTTTTTTTAAGATGCTAATAAGAAAAGAACAGCAGTAGAGAGGCATTGGATAACAGGAAAAAAAGCTAAATTAAATTGTCCTATATGTTTTAAATAGGTGTTGACCTCAGAATGGAAACCAGGTTATGTGTTGACCTCAGAATGGAAACCAGGTTATCTGTTGCATTAGGAAAGGGGCTTTGTCTTTTTTTCACAAAAGAATAACAGCTATAGATACCATCAAAATTGATAAATATTAGATTTGAACTGGAGAGTACTCCAGAGGAAGGAGAGGCAATAGTTCCTTAGATAGCATGGTCATTCAGTCCAAACTAACTTCTAAAAACTAACAAACTCTTTCATTAGATCAGGCATGTAAAAATAAAAATACGAAATAATAACATTTTGAATGATAATTTACTAGAGGCACACTTGCTTTACTGGCATGAAATGAAAACTGGGTTTTTTAAAAAGCATTTGTCTTAATTCCATGTTAGAATGTTTGACTGGAGATTTCCATGGGGCCCATACCCTATCAAACATTAGCTTTTGAGTTTTCTTCTTACATAAAAAGGATATTTTTGTTGTATGGCATTAAAAGCACAGTTAAGAAATTTAAAATATTTTTAGTAAATTTAAATGGTAACTACAGTTCAAAATCATTTTCTAAATATCTAATAACTGGAATGATTTGGAGCTATGATAAAATATTTGAGCAGGAAAGTGGTAGCCCATGTCTTTAATTCCAGCAGAGACAGGCATATTGAAAAAGTAAAACATAAAAACTAGGCCTTTAGGCCCAGGCTTGAGAATGTGACATTTGTGACTAAATGCCGCAAGGTATGCTAATCATAAAACAGATAAGGACATTCCTCCACCCACCTGCTTCCTGGGTTCAGGGAGTGTTCATTCAAAGAAAGTCCCCCTGACCCACCCTGACTAATCCTGGAACCTGCTATGCAAATGTGCTACTGTTAGGGGCTCTTAGAAACTGTCTTGAGAAATAACTCGCACAAGTACCAGGTATTCCTTGTGACTCTTGTAACTTTGCACTTCCTTGTGACTCTTAACTGGTGTTTTTGGTATTTTCCAACAACGCCCTCCCCACCCCCTTGAGTTGTGGTTTCTTCCTTTAAATACCCCCTTACCCAGCTACTTAGGGCCCAAGGTCCTCTAACCCTGCATGGGGTATGACTGAGGGACCCAGAGTGCTCTTGGCATGAAAATCCTCTTGCTGTTCACATCAAGACCATTTCTCAGGAATGATTTGGGGTGTTGCCTCTCCTGAGTCAGAATGTGGGGGAGTCCTCATGTTGTGAGTCTTTCATTATCTCTACAAGTTAGTTTGTTTCTAAATTCTAGTGTTACAGTGATCAAGGTACAGGTGGTTCTCATCTTTAATCCTAGCACTTTGGAGGCACACACCTTTGATCCCAACACTTGGAAGACATATAAGAAGAACAATGATTTAAATCTAAAATCCATTTGCAAAAGGCAGACTGAAATTCAAAGTGATTGCCCTTTGTGATCTAAAAATAAATACACTTAAACCTTGAATTATATATCTACAGAAAGGGGAGAAAATAGGTATATTTATCCAGTAAGGTATATTTAGTTTCAAATTTTCAAAAGATTTTTTTTTTCTATTGAAAGATAATACTTTTCCTTTAGCCAGAAATATTTTGCCCTAGGTAAGATACACTCTACCAAAAAAGAGAACACTCCAGAGTGAAGATTTGGCTCTTTGCTTCTGTCTTTACCAGAAAATAAAGTCATCCAAATAAGGAATCTGACAAGTGAAACATCTGATGAAAAAGGACAGATCATCCGGAGACTATGCCCATAGAAAATAAATACATTGGGCAAACATTATTTCTGCCCTCTAAAAATATAACTGACAAGTAGTCTTTATGTGGTCCGAATATACATAAAAATTAAATCTTGCTTCAGTGTTAGAACATGGCTCTCTTCATCCAAAATCTCTGTCTCATAACAAAGGAGCCCCCTGGTATGGGACAGAGGAAAACAAAAATAAGGGTCTATTCTATTGCCACTATAATAATCTTTTGGTTTTCTTTTCTTTTACTCTTTCTTTTTCTTCTTCTTTTTTTTTGCATTCTGTTTTTAATTAGATACTTTCTTTATTTCAAATATCCCCTTTCCTAGTTTCCTCTCTGAAAATCCTCTAACCTCTCCCCATTCCCCCTGCTCCCCAGACCACTGACTCCCATTTCCTGGACATGGATTTTCTCTCTACTGGGATATAGAACCTTCACAACTGCAAGGGCCCCTACTCCCATTGACTGCTGACTAGGCCATCCTTTGCTACATATGCAGCTAGAGACACAAGTCCCACCATGTGTTTTCTTTTATTGGTGGTTTAATCCCTAGGAGCTCTAGAGGGTACTGGTTTGTTCATATTGTTGGTCCACCTATAGGGCTACAAACCCCTGCAGTTCCTTGGGTACTTTCTCTAGGTCCTTCACTGGGGACCCCGTGCTCCATCCAATGGATAACTGTGAGCATCCACTTCTGTATTTGCCAGGCACTAGTAGACCTTCTCAGGAGAACACTATATCTTGCTCCTGTCAACAAAAAATTTGTAGGCATCTGCAATAATGTCTGAGTTTCCTGGTAGTTTATGGGATGGATCTCCAGGTGTGGCAGTCTCTGGAAGGTCATTCCTTAAGTCTCTCCTATGAACTTTGTCTATGTAACTCATTCCATGGGTATTTTGTTTCCCCTACTGAGAAGGATCCAAGTATCCACAGTTTGCTCTTCCTTCTTCTTGAGTTTCATGTGTTTTGCAAATTGTATCTTGGGTATTCTGAGTTTCGGGGCTAATATCCACTTATCAGTGAGTGCATATCATTTGTGTTCTTTTGTGATTGTGTTACCTCACTAAGGATGATATCCTCCAGATCCATCCATTTGCCTAAGAATTTCATTGTTTTTAATAGCTACAGAGCACTCCATTGTGTAAATGTACCACATTTTCTTTATCCATTCCTCTGTTGAGGGACATCTGGTTTCTTTCCAGTTCCTAGTTATTATAAATAAGGCTGCTATAACCATAGTGGATCATGTGTTGGAGAATCTTCTGGGTATATGCCCAGGTGTGGTATTGCTGGATCTCCTAGCAGTACTATGTCCAATTTGCTGAGGAACACACAAACTGATTTCCAGAATGGTTGTATCAGCTTGCAATCCCACCAGCAATGGAGGAGTGTTCCTCTTTCTCCATATCCTACCCAACATCTGCTATCACCTGAGTTTTTGATCTTAGCTAGTCTGACTTATGTGAGGTGGAATCTCAGTGTTGTTTTGATTTGCATTTCCCTGATGATCAAGGATGTTGAAGAATTTTTTAGGTGCTTTTCAAACATTCGCTATTCCTCAGTTGGTTTTATGTGGATTTCTCTGTTGCACTTAGATGAGCTTTGTACAAGGAGATAAGAATGGATCAATTCACATTCTTCTACATGCTAACCACCAGTTGAGCCAGAATCATTTGATGAAAATGCTGTCTTTCTACTGGATGATTTTACCTCCTTTATCAAAGATCAAGATACCAATGGTGTGTGGGTTCAGTTCTGGGTTATCAATTCTATTCCATTGATCTACCTGTCTGTTGCTGTACAAGTACCATGAGTTTTGATTACTTGTCCTTTGTAGTAGCGCTTGAAGTCAGGGATAGTGATTCCACCAGAGGTTCTTTTATTGTTGAGAATAGTTTTTGCTATCCTAGTTATTCCAGATGAATTTGCATATTGCACTTTCTAACTCTGTGAAGAATTGAGTTTGAATTTTGATGGGGATTGCATTAAATTTGTAGATTGCTTTTGGCAAGATAGCCATTGTTACTATAATAATCCTGCCAATCCATTACTATTGGAGATCTTTCCATCTTCTGAGATCTTCTTTGATTTCTTTCTTCAGATACTTGAAGTTCTTATCATACAGATCTTTCACATCCTTAGTTAGAATCACATCAAGGTATTTTGTATTATTTGTGACTATTGTGAAGGGTGTTGTTTCCCTAATTTCTTTCTCAGCCTGTTTATTCTTTGTATAGAGTAAGGGCACTGATTTGTTTGAGTTAATTTTATATCCAGCTACTGCACTGAAATTGTTTATCAATTTAGGAGTTCTCTGGTGGAATTTTTGGGGTCACTTATATATACTATCATATCATCTGCAAATAGTGATATTTTGGCGTCTTCGTCTTCCTTTCCTATTTATATCTCTTTATTCTCTTTCATTGTCTTATAGCTATGGCTAGGATTTCAACTACTATATTGAATAGGTTGGGAGAGAGTGGACATCCTTGTCTAATCACTGATTTTAGTGGGATTGTTTCAAGTTTCTCTCCATTTAGTTTGATGTTGGCTACTGGTTTGCTGTAAATTGTTTTTATTATGTTTAGGTATGGGCCTTGAATTCCTGATTTTTCCAAGGCTTTTATCATGAGTGTGTGTTGGATTTTATCAATGCTTTGTCAGCATCTAAGGAGATGATCATATGGTTTTTGTCTTTGAGTTTGTTTATATAGTGGATTACATTGTTGGATTTTCATATATTGAACCACCCCTACATCCCTGGGATGAAACCTATGTGATAATGACAGATGACCGTTTGGATGTGTCTTGAATTAGGTTTGTGAGAATATTGAGTATTTTTGCATCAATATTCATAAGGGAAATTGGTCTGAAGTTCTTTTTCTTTGTAGGGTCTTTGTGTGGATTAGGTATTAGAGTAATTTTGGCTTCATAGAAAAAATTGGGTAGTTCTCCTTCTGTTTCTATTTTGTGCAATAGTTTGAGGAGTATTGGAATTAGGTCTTCTTTAAAGGTCTGATAGAACTCTGCACTAAACCAATCTGGTCCTGGGATTTTTTTGGTTGGGAAACTATTAATGACTCTTTCTATTTCTTTAGGGGATATGGGAATGTTTAGAATTTTTTTTGTTGTTGTTTTGTTTTTTGTTTTTTTTTTTTTTTTTGAGACAGGGTTTCTCTGTATAGCCCCGGCTGTCCTGGAACTCACTCTGTAGACCAGGCTGGCCTGGAACTCAGAAATCCACCTGCCTCTCCCGAGTGCTGGGATTAAAGGCGTGTGCCACCACGCCCGGCGAATGTTTAGAATTTTAATCTAATCCTGATTTAACTTTGGTACCTGGTATCTGTCTAGAAATTTTTCCATTTCATCCATGTTTTCCAGTTTTGTTGAATATAGGCTTTTGTAGTAGGATCTGATGATGTTTTGGATTTCCTCAGATTCTGTTGATATATCTCCTTTTTTATTTCTGATTTTGTTAATTAGGATAATGTCCCTGTGCCTTCTAGTTAGTCTGGCTAAGAGTTTATCTCTCTTAATGATTTTCTCAAAAAAACAGTTCCTGGTTTGGTTGATTTTTTTTTTTTTTTTTTTTTTTTTGGTTTTTCGAGACAGGGTTTCTCTGTGTAACCCTGGCTGACCTGGAACTCACTTTGTAGACCAGGCTGGCCTCGAACTCAGAAATCCGCCTGCCTCTGCCTCCCGAGTGCTGGGATTAAAGGCGTGCGCCACCACACCCGGCTTGGTTGATTCTTTCTATAGGTATTTTTGTTTCCATTTGGTTGATTTCAGCCCTGAGTTAAATTATTTTTTTGCCATCCACACCTCTTTGGCGAATTTGCTTTTTTTTGTTTTGGTGCTATCAGGCCTGCTATCAGACTGCTAGTGTATGCTGTCTCAAGTTACTTTTTGGAGGCACTTAGAGCTATGAATTTTCCTCTTACGACTGCTTTCTTTGTGTCCCATAAGTTTAGGTATGTGGTATCTTCATACTGTGGTTCGTTAAACTCTAAAATGTCTTTAATTTCTTTCTTTATTTTAAGGAACGGGTTTAATAATAACTCATCACACAGGAAGTCGAAGGTACAGTTACAACCGAAAGATAATAAATACAACAAGAACTTCTAGTAGATATCAGTGACCACTAGACTATCCTACGTACCCTATTAAAGTTATAAAAACATAGACAACTTTGGACAAAACACCGACTAATATACCAGTCAAAACCTCTTCCTTGGTTGAGGTTCTGAGAAGAAGGTATAACCTTTTGTTTTAGGATAAAATGTTCTGTAGATATGTTAATTCCATTTGGTTCATAACTTGTTAGTGTTACTATGTTTCTGTTTAGTTTCTGTTTTCAGGATCTGTCCATTGATGAGAGTAGGGTATTGAAGTCTCCGATTATTATTGTGTGCAGTACAATGTGTGCTTTGAGCGTTACAAAAGTTTCTTTAATGAATGTAGATGCCCTTGCATTTGGAGCATAGATGTTCAGAATTGAGAGTTCATCTTGGTAGATTTTACCTTTGATAAGTATCAAGTGCCCCTCCTTGTCTTTTTTGATAACTTTGTGTTGAACATCAATTTTTTTCGATATTAGAATGGCTACTCCAGCTTATTTCTTTGGACCACTTACTTAGAAAATTGTTTTCCAGCCTTTCACTCTGAGGTAGTGTCTGTCTTTTTCTCTGAGGTGAGTTTCCTGTAAGGAGCAAAATGTTGGGTCCTGTTTGTGTAGCCAGTCTATTAGTCTATGTCTTTTTATTGGGGAATTGAGTCCATTGATGTTAAGAGAAATTAAAGAAAACTAATTGTTGCTTCCTCTTATTTTTGTTTTTAACGTTGGGATTCTGTTCTTGTGGCTGTTTTCTTTTAGGTTTGTTGAAGGATTACTTTCTTGCTTTTTCTTGAGCATAGTTTTTCCTTTATTATCCTTTCAAGGGTTGTATTCATGAAATGAAACCGTGTGAATTTGGTTTTGTAATAGAATACTTTGGTTTCTCCATCTATGGCAATTGAGAGTTTTGCTGGGTATAGTAGCCTGGACTGGCATTTGTGTTCTCTTAGTGTCTGTATAACATCTGTCCAGGATCTTCTGGCTTTCATAGTCTCTGATGAGAAGTCTGTTGTAATTCTTATAGGTCTTCCTTTATATGTTATTTGAACTTTTCCCCTTACTATTTTTAATAGTCTATCTTTATTTAGTGCATTTAGTGTTTCGTGAGGAATTTCTTTTCTGGTACAGTCTATTTTGAGTTCTGTAGGCTTCTTACCACATAGAAATAAAATAGTTTACTGATGTTAGAATAGTCTTTTATTTTAGACAAAATGGTAGATATATTGCAAGATATTTGATTACATTGTGAACCCCTTGAATATGAACTAGAAAAATCTTTTTTTTTTTTTTTTTTTTTGGCTCGCCTTAGAATATAACTTTAACCCAAGAGCTAAAATAAATCAACCCTAGGTCAAGAGCCAGAGCAAACAAACTGAGAGAGACTGAACATAAGTAACAGAAAGGACAGTCTTTTAGTGAAAGAGCCAAATATCAGACAGAGCTCAAGGAGTTTTGTGGAAGCCAGGTAGGATAGAATTAATCAACCTGGAGAGGTCAAGAGTACTAAAACAAGACCTACACAATCAACTAACCTTGGCCCACAGGAGCTTCCAGAAACTGGACCTCCATTTAGGGAGCATACAGGGGCTGGACCTAGGCCCCCTACATATTTGTACCAAATGTGCAGCTTAGCCTTCATGTAAGTCCTCTAATAAGTGGTGCAGGGGCTGCCTCAGTCTCTGTTTCCTGCCACTGGATCCTTTCTCCTACCAGAACTTGATGGGTGGGCCTCAGTCAGAGAGGATCTATTGCCTGCCTAGTTTTGCTGGGAATAGATGTCTAAGGGTAGGGTGGCAACGAAGGTGGGGTGCCTCCCTACATCTGAGGAGAAGGGGATCAGGCAAGGGGGAAGGATTTGTAGGATTTGTAAGGGTATGATTGGGAAGAGAGGAAGGGGAGGTCTGTTGTTGGAATGTAAAATACTGAAGAAAAGACAGCAGGGAGAAGAAAAAGGAGTTTTTTTTTCTTCTTAGAAGATGATGGGGTAGAAGGTCAGATAGGTGCTTTCTCTGCCTCTCTGAGCTAGCAGGCTTTCACCACATTGTCTGGTTCCTGAGTCTTCATTTGGTATAACTGAACATTTAGAACTTAGTTTTTTAAAACAACGGTTTCGGAGAGCTTTCCATTTTCTGATACCATCTTCAATTTCTTTCTTTTTTTAATCACACAAGACTTTCACTTGCTTGGTTAAAGTTATCCCAAGATATTTTATATTAATTAAGCCTATAGTGAAGGGTGTTGTTTCCCTGATCTCTTTTTCAGTCCATTTGTAATTTGAATATAGGAGGGCTACTGATTTTTTTTTTTAAGTCATTCTTATAACTAGCTACTTTTTGAAAGTGTTTAATAACTATATGAGTTCCCTGGTGGAACTTTTAGGGTCATTTATATGTACTATCTTATCACCTACAAATAATAGTACTTAAACCTCTTGCTTTCTGATATGTATTCCCTTGTCTTATTACTCTAGCTAAAATGTCAAATACTGTATTGAATAGATATGGAAAGAGTGAACAGCCTTGTCTTCTCTCTTATTTTAATAGAACTACTTTACATTTCCTTCCATTTAATTTTATAAGGGCTATAGGCTTGCTGTAAATTGCCTTTATTGTGTTTAGGTATGTCACATGTATCTCTAATCTTCCAAATCTTGTGTCATCAGGAAAGGGTGTTGGGTTTTGTCAAAGGCTCATTTTGGCATCTAATGATATGATTATTTCTTGGTTTTCTTCCATATCCTCTATATGGTGGATTACATTTAGTGATTTTTTTTTTTTTTAATGTTGAACCATGCCTTCATCTCTGGGATGAAAAATACTTGATCTTGCTGGATGATCTTTTTGATGTTTTCTTTGATTCAATTTGCAAGTGTTTTGTTGAGTATTTTCACATCTATCTTCAGGAGGTGAATTGGTCTGTAATTTTCTTTCTTTGTTGGATGTTTATGTAGTTAGGATGTCAGAGTAGATCCATAAAATGAATCGTGCAAGTACCCTTTTGTTTCTGCTTTGTGGAATAATTTGAGGAATATTAGCATTAACTCTTCTTTAAAAGTCTAAAAGAATTCTGCACTAAACCATCTGGCCCTTTAATTATTAGTATTTATTTTTTGGTTGGGACACTTAATTGCTCCTTTTATCTCATTAGAATGTAAAAGTCTATTTAAATTGTCTGGTCTTGATTTAACTTTGATAATTGACACATATAGAGAAAAATATCCATTTCTGTTAGATTCTCCCATTTGGTAGAGTACAGGTTTCAAAGAAAGAACTAATGACTCTCTGGATTTCCTTGGCATTTACTGTTGTGTCCCACTTTTCCTTTCTGTTTAAACTTGGATATTCTCTCTTCCTCTCTTCAGTAGTTTTCTACAGGTTTCTCTATCTTGTTGATTTTTCTCAAAGAACCCACTATGTTTTAATCTTCTTATTGATCATTGATCTTATTGTTTATACTTTATGATTTCAGCACTATTTCATTTCAGCATTTCTTTCCAAATGATTGTTTTGGGTCTGATTTATTTATTTATTTAATTACTTACTTACTTATTTCTTCTTTTTTCCCTAGTGCTTTCAGGTATGCTATTAGTTGCTAGTATGAGATTTCTCCATTTTTTTTTTTTTTTAATGTAGGCACTTAGTATTCTGAACTTTCCCTTAATGTTGCTTTTATTGTGTCTCATAATTTAGGGAGTATTGTGCACTAATTTTCACTGAATTCTAAGAAGTTTTTCTTTCTTTCTTTCTTTTTTTTTTACTTCTATCTTGATCTATTTTTCAGCTAGTAGAGAGTTGCTCAGTTTCTCAGTTTGTAAGCTTTCTGTTGTTTTTATTTTTACAGATATCCAGCTTTAATTCATGGTGGTCTGATAGAATTCCGTGAGTTACTTCACTTTTCTTTTGACTATTGAGCCTTGCTTTACGCGTGAGTATGTGGTCAGTCTTGGAGCAAGTTCTATGGGGTGCTGAGACAAAGGTATATTATTTTGTGTTTGAATGGAATATTTTGTAAATACCCCTTAAGGTCATTTGGCTTACAACATCAGTTAGTTCCAGCATTTCTCTGATTAGTTTCTGTCAGGATGATTGGTACATTAGTGAGAGTGGGTTACTGAAATCTCGCACTAGCAGAGTGTGAATGTCAATATGTAAGTTAAGCTGTAATAGTGTTCTTTTACAAAAGAGGTCTCGTATTTGAGGCATAGATGTTAATAACTGAAATGTAATTTTGTTAGATGTTTCTTTGTTGAGTATGTAGTATCATTCCCAAATCTCTATAGAATAATTTTTGCTTGAAGTGTAATTTGATAGATGTCTACATCTATCCTAAAATGTCTACACCAACTTGCTTCTTATGACCATTTTCAGAGAACAATTTTTTCCAAGCCTTTACCCTGAGGTAATATCTATGCTTAATGTTGATATTTATTTGCTGGATGGAGTAGAAGAATGGACCCTGTGTTCATATCCATCTTTTTAATTTATGACTCTTTTGGGGGGGAAAGAGAACATTGATATTAAAAGGTATCAATGATCAATTATTGTTAACTCTTGTCATTATATTGTTGTTGTTGATGGTATGTGTGCTTCCATTTTTTGTGTGTGTGTGATGTGAGATTGTCTATTTCCTTTGTTTTTATGAGTGAAGTTACCTTCCTTAGCTTGGATTTTCCCTTCTAGTACCTTCTGTAGGACTGGATTTGTAGATAGATGTTTAAATTTGACTCCCATGAAATATCTTTTTTTTTTTTTCATATATCATGATTGAAATTTTCACTGGGTATAGTAATTGGGTTGGGTATCTATCTTCTCTTAGTCTACAGTCAATGTATACCAAGCCTTCCATCTTTTACAGGCTCTATTGAGAAGTCAGATATAATCCTCAAATATCTGCCTTTTATGTCTCTTGATATTTTTCCTTGCAGTATTTACTATTCTTTCTTTGCTGGGTATGTTTAGTGTTTTGATTATTATGTTGCAAGGGGAGTTTCTCTTCTCATCCAATCTACTTGGTATTCCTTATGCTTCTTATACATTTATGAACATTACCTTTTTTAAGTTAAGAATTTTTCTTGTATGCTTTTATCAAAAATATTTTTGGGCTTTTATGCTGGGATTTTTCTACTTCTATTCCTAATATTCTTGGGTTAGGTCTTTTCATTGTGTCCCAGATATTCTGGATGTTTGGTGTCAGAAATTTTTTAGATTTAACATTTTCTGACAGAAGTATTCATTTCTTCTATTGTATCTTCAATGTGTGAGATTCTCTCTTCCATCTCTCATTTGCAACTGTCATTTCTTTTAGCCTACTTAGATTTCCATTTTCATAGTTCCCCCAGTTTTTATTTTCTTTAATGTTTCTATTTTCATTTTCAGGTATTGTTATCAACTGTTTGTTTTTTCTTGGCATTCTTGATAATCTTTAAGGGATTTATTGATTGCCTCCAATGTTTTGATTGTCTTTTCCTGGATTTCTTTGAATGACTTATTAATTTCCTTTTAAAAGTCATCTATCATGTTTATAAAATTGGTATCAATATCTTTCTTATTTATTTATTTATTTATTTACCTTAACTATGTCACAATCTTCAGGAATCATAGTACCAGGGCAGATTGACTCTTCTGGAGACATATTGCCCTGGCAGTTACATTTTACACTTACTCTGGAGTCTAGGGATCTAGATTTGGGGTGATTTGCGTGTAGTTACTGGTTTGTCTTAGTTGGGTGGGTGGGTTTTTTGTTTGTTTGTTTGTGTTTGTTTTTGTTTTTGTTTTTGTTTTTTGTTTTTTGTTTTCTGTTTTAACTTTTGTTTCTGTTTCCTCTCTGGATTTTTAGAAAGTGTGATGGCTATATATTGTCTTTTTTACTGGCCTAATCAGCTTGGGTTTTGGGGGAGTACTTGCAGGTGCGGAAGGCTGGGAGAAGAAGAAGAAGCTATCAATAGATGGTCTATTGTAGTACTAGGGACAACCCTGAGGACTGGGGTAAAAGAGAGGGTGGAGAAGGTCCATGGGCTGCCTACTTACTCATCTATCAAATGTGACCTGTCTCCATCCAATTTAGATGCTGGGATAGAAGGATGAGGTATATTGGGGTGGTGTTAGGGGAATCTTCTGTGGGATCCACATGAACAATGGATGTGAAGGAAGCTTGGCATTTGGAGTCCTGTTGCAGTACTGGGGCAAATCAGAACTTGGCTCCTGGGGAAGAGAGAGCTAAAGGTTCTTTTTATAAAGAAAAAACTAGTGTTCAGTATCACAGACCTAATCATATAAGTCAACATTTTGATTTGCTAGGAATAATATCTATCTCTGCATATTTTTTTGTACAATAAAACAGCATAAATTCAATTCTGAAGAAATTATATTGGTTGAGTGTGAGTTGGAAATACAAGCAGCCATTACTTAGTAATGTAGCCTACTATAATAATTTTCTGCTTTGTCAATTGATAGTTAATTGATGACATGCATTATAACAAATATAACACTAGTGTAAATATATAAAGTACTCACAGTTCAAACAACTTGTGTGAAACATCTTACAAAAACATGAATTTATTTTGATTTATAGTTTTCAAGGGAGTGCTCATAATAATAGGGAAAGAATAGCAGTAAGAAGCTGGAGTAAGAAAAAGAGATTGACATCACATCTTGGGGGCACATAGGGAACAGAGACTCAAGGACCTAATTTCTCCATCAAGGATGAACATCCTAAAGTTTCCATTTCTCCTGGAATAGCTCCACTTACAGGAAACCAAGTGTTCAATAAAGGGATGTTTCTTTCTTTCTTTCTTTCTTTCTTTCTTTCTTTCTTTCTTTCTTTCTTTCTTTCTTTTCTTTCTTTCTTTCTTTCTTTCTTTCTTTCTTTCTTCCTTCCTTCCTTCCTTCCTTCCTTCCTCCACCCTTTCTTTCTTTCTTTCTTTCTTTCTTTCTTTCTTTCTTTCTTTCTTTCTTAATATATTTTGTTTATTTACATTTCAAATGTTGTCCCTTTTCTTGGTTTCCCCTCTGAAAACTTTCTATCCCCTCCACCTCCCTCTTTTCCTGAACCCACCCACTCCCGCTTCTTGGGCCTGGCATTCCTCTACACTGGGGCATCAAGCCTTCACAGGACCAAAGGCTACTCCTCACAATGATGACCAACAAGTCCATCCTCTGCTACATATGCATCTGGAGACATGGGCCCCTCCATGTGTTCTCTTTTGTTGGTGGTTTAGTCCCTGGGAGCTCTGGGGATACTGGTTGTTTCATATTGTTGTTTCTCCTATGGGGCTGCAAGCCCCTTCAGTTCTATCTCTAGCTCCTCCATTGGGAACCCTGTGCTCAGTCTCATGGTTGGCTGAGAGCATCCACCTCTGTATTCATCAGGTACTGTCGGAGCCTCTAAGGAGACAGCTATATCAGGTTCCTGTCAGAAAGCACTTGTTGGCATCCACAATAGTGCCTGGGTTTGGTGATTGTATAAGGGATAGATTCCCCAAGTGTGACAGTCTCTGAATGGCCTTTCCTTCAGTTTCTGCTCCACATTTGTCTCTGTATTTCCTCCCATGAGTATTTTATTCCCCCTTCTAAGAAGGACTGAAGCATCCACACTTTGGTCTTTCTTCTTTTTGAGCTTCATGTGGTCTGAGAACTGTATCTTAGGTATTCTGAGCTTCTGGACTAATATCCACTTATCAGTGAGTACATATCATGCGTTTTCTTTTGTAAATGGGTTGCCTCACACAGAATGATATTTTCTTCTTATTATTATTATTATTAGATAATTTCTTTATTTACATTTCAAGTGTTATCCCATATATCCCCTATACCCTCCCCCCGCCCTGCTCCCCTACCCACCCACTCCTACTACTTGGCCCTGGCATTCCCCTGTACTGGGGCATATAAACTTTAGTTCCATCCATTTGCCTAAGAATTTCATGAAGTCATGTTTTTGTTGTTGTTGTTGTTGTTGTTGTTTTGTTTTGTTTAATACCTGAGTAGTACTCAATTGTATAATTAACATGATATTTTATTCCTTAGCCATCTAAAGCAGACTTAAAGGATGCCTTCCAGGACTAAATTCCTCAAAATCCCTTTGTTTTCTGGGAGCATAACAACAAACCGTGATGTGCTCCCAAGCAAAGGTGCATGCCTTTAATCCCAGCACTCAGGAGGCAGAGGCAGGTGGATTTCTGAGTTCAAGGCCAGCCTGGTCTACAAAGTGAGTTCTAGGACAGCCAGAGCTATACAGAGAAACTCTGTCTCAAAAACAAAAACAATAAAACATTCACTATCCAATCTATGCAGACACCCCTCTGCTGGGACTCTGTTCCTCTTCTAATTACACTATAGGTTTGTCCCCATTAAAAAAAGGACAAGTGTCTGCTGCCACAGATCCAGCTGAGACAGTGCCATCTTCTGAACCCTGCATATAGCAAAGCTGCCTTCCTCCAGACACTTCATCTGACTGAAGACTCCCTAGACACAAGCTGAGATCCACAGACACCTGCTGAAGCCCACAGAGGACAGACTTAGGATCTTCCAGCTACTGATAAACTCTTGCCAGTCAAATGGCTACTGAACTTTGGGAATGTTACATGATAGTAAGGAAAACATGAAGTCTATGTAGATTAATCAAATGCTGTTTAAAAGTGATGTTAATAACCTCAAACTGTACTACCCATGGAAAAATTATTGATTCAATGATCTCTTGCCTTCCCAACCCTCATGCTTAACCCTCTTTACCACTCTAGCTTAACTGTGTTACCCCTTCTGCCTATGTAGTGTTTCCTTCGAAAATTTTCACTACAAATGACATAGTAACTCCAGGGACCAATCACTTTTTAAAAAGTAAAAGGGGAGTTGTGGGACCCTGAAAAGCACCTTGTTTTTTTTTGCTTGAGCTAAGTTTAAACCCCAGAAATGAAGCAGATAACTCTGCAAGGAACAGAAGGCAGTTTGTTATGCTTCCTAACACTAGGCTTCTGACATGAGGCCCCAGCTCCATAATTCTGTGGCCATCAGTCATGTAGGGCAAATGCCCCAAGCTTATGGTATTTTCTGGACTCCACCCCCCACAGTTACCTGGGAATAGCCACATACTCTACCCCATGGTTACCTGGCAACAGCCGGATAGGCCTGGCCCACTATAAAAAGGGCTGTTTGCCCCCTCCTTCCTCACTTCATCCTGTGTCCCGCTTGCTTCTGTCTTGTCCTCTTGGGCCCCCTCTCTCTTCACATTCACTTCTTCACTCTCTCAAGGGGGTACTGGCCAGCTTCTACTTCCCTAATCTCTCCTCTCTGCCTTACTATAATCAATGCCTTAAAACCATAGACTGCCTCTTCTCATCTGTTCCCACTGTGCTGGAGCAATGGAGCATGCCTCCATCTAAAGAGCCACAGTAGGTTTCCTTCTCAGCCATGGTTCTCAGGAGCTCTCCTCCTGCCCTTTGCCATTTGGCCACAGGCCAGAGCCAGTGCCAAAGCACCCCTACTCTGTTGTCAGCCCTTCCATGGCTTGCAGTGGTTTCTGTGGTGCCCAAGAGCTAGAACCTGCTGTCCCTGGCCTCTGTGCAGGCCCCGGGACCCCAAGCCAACTCCTGCAATTTCCCTGGGGGACCTCACACTGTGCTTCCCTAGCCCCAGAGTGGGATCCTGTAGCTTCTCACTCCCCCACCCCCGAAGGCAGCGTGGAATACACACAGTCAAACTTCCCATGTCCTACATCACACAGTTAACTGGGCCCTGATCCTGACATGGGCCACCATTTTAACCCATATGGAGGTTCATTTCTGGATCTTCAATTCTATTCCATTGATTTACATGCCTGTCACTGTACCAATACCGTGCAATTTTTATCACTATTGCTCTGTTGTACACCTTGAGGTCAGGGATGGTGATTCCACCAGAGGTTCTTTTATTGTTGAGAATAGTTTTCCCTCTCCTGGGTATTTTGTTATTCCAAATGAATTTGAAAATTGCTACTTCTAACTCTATAAAGAATTGAGTTAGAATTTGGGTGAGGATTGCATTAAATCTCTAGACTGCTTTCAGCAGGGTGGTCATTTTTACTATATTAATCCGGCAAATCCAAGAGCATGGGAGTTCTTTCCATCTTCTGAAATCTACTTTGATTTTTTTTTTCTGCAGACACTTGAAGTTCTTGTCATACCTTGCTTAGGTAGAGTCACACCAAGCTATTTTATATTATTTGTGACTATTGTAAAGGGTGTCATTTCCCTAATTTTTTCTCAGCCCATTTATCCTTTGAGTAGAGGAAGGACACAGATTTGTTTGAGCTAATTTTATATCAGGACACTTTGCTGAAGTTGATTATCAGGTTCAGGGGTCTCTGGTGGAACTTTTGGGGTCACTTAACTATCATATCATCTGCAAATAGTAATATTTTGACTTCTTCCTTTCCAATTTGTATCCCTTTTAACTCCTTTTGTTGTCTAATTGCTCTGGCTAGGATTTTGAGTACTAAATTGAATATGTAGGTATAAAGTGGGGAGCCTTGTCTAATCCCTGATTTTAGTGGGATTGCTTCAAGTTTCTCTCCATTTATTTTGTTACTGGCTACTGGTTTACTGTATATTGCTTTTGCTACATCCATTCCAGTAGTGACTTTCTTGGCAGGCCTGAAAACCTGGAAGTAGTCCTGAGGCAAAGAGTTTCAAAGGAAACCCATCCTCCTGGAACCTTGGCATTCCCATAGCCAGAAAGCCCCAGATTTGTCCATGCAATATCGTAGAGGGTCTTACATGGTTTCTTACAGTATTTTACTACATAAAAGTTAGAAATATCAGGGCAAGCTTAATAAAGTATATACTTAGAAACTTCTACAGCTAGGTATAGCAGGCTACCTTGCATATTAGAATCAAGTTGGGGAATTCTTCTTACAAATGGATTTTCCCCAAAGATTCTTAAAAGCACAGCCAAGTTACCTTCATATGCAAGAATTTACCCAGGCCTAGGAAATAGGGGGGTTGTGGTAATACATTATTCATGAGAAGGTCTGCTAGAACAGAACCCCCTGGTGCTAGCTCTCACAAGGCTCAAAGGAGTAGCACAAATTGTGACTGTGAAATATTTACTTATCATTAGCTGATCCTAGGCAGAGCTGCTCTATATTTACTGTAAATATACCTGGTTCCTGTAAGTCCTTTTAAAGTCATTCCTTTGTTTTGTGTCAGGTAACTTCAATTTACTTTGCCTGCCTGCTTTGTTTTTCTATATTATATAAGACTGGTATTCACTTTGTGACAGTACACTCAGATCCACACTCCCTTGTATCCTGTCTGTCATTCGCCGAATTCTTGCCCACTTGCATCAGAGAGACCGTTCCACACAGACAGGTGACCTAAAGGGTCTGTGGCAGCTTTTACTATGTTTAACTCTAGGCCTCAAAGTCTTTTATCATGAAGGGGTGTTGGAATTTGTCAAATGATTTCTCAACATCTAATGAAATGATCATGTGATTTTTATCTTTGAGTTTGTTTGTATAATGGATTACTTTGATGGGTTTCTGTATATTGAACCATCCCTGCATCACTGGGATGAAGCCTACTTAATCATGTTGGATGATCATTTTGATGTGTTCCTGGATTTAGTTTGTGAGAATTTTATTGAGTAATTTTGCGTTGATATCCATAAGGGAAATTGGTCTGAATTCCTCTTTCTTTGTTGGATCCTTGTGTGGTTTAGGTATCAGAATAATTGTGGCTTTATAGAGCACAATGGATAGTGTTCCTCCTGTTTCGATTTTGTGAAATAGTTTGAAGATTATTGGTATTTGGTCTTCTTTGAATGTCTAATAGAACTCTGCACTAAACCCATCTAACCTGGCGCTTTGTTGCTGTTGTTGTTGTTAGGAGACTATTAATGACTGCCTCTAGTTCTTTAGAGGTTATGGAACTGTTTAAATCATTTGTTTGATCCTGATTTAACTTTGGTACCTGGTATCTGTCTAGAAAATTGTCCATTTCATGATGGTTTTCCAGTTTTGTTGAGTATAGGCTTTTTTAGTAGGGTCTGATGATTTTTTGGATTTTTTTCAGTTTCTGTTGTTATGACTCCCTTTTCATTTCTGATTTTTTTTTTTTTTTTTTTAATTTGGATGCTGTCTCTGAGCCCTTTGGTTAGTCTGGCTAAGGATTTATCTATCTTGTTGATTTTCTCAAAGAACCAGCTGTTGGTTTTGTTGATTCATTGTATAGTTCTCTTTCTTTCTTTCTTTCTTTCTTTCTTTCTTTCTTTCTTTCTTTCTTTCTTTCTTTCTTTCTTTCTTTCTTCCTTCCTTCCTTCCTTCCTTCCTTTCTTCTCCTCTTCTTCTTCTTCTTCTTCTTCTTCTTCTTCTTCTTCTTCTTCTTCTTCTTCTTCTTCTTCTTCTTCTTCTTCTTCTTCTTCTTCTTCTTCTTCTTCTTCCTCTTCTTCTTCCCTGTGTGAATTCAACCCTGATCTTGATTATTTCCTACTGTCTACTCCTCTTGGGTGTATTTGCTTCTTTTTGTTCTAGAGCTTTCAGATGTACTGTCAAGCTGCTAGTGTGTGCTCTCTCCAGTTTCTTTTTGAAGGCAACCAGAGATATGAGCTTTTGTTTTACCACTGTTTTCATTGTGTCCCATAAGTTTGGGTATGTTGTGGCTTCGTTTTCATTAAATTCTAAAAGGTCTTTAATTTCTTTCTTCATTTCTTCCTTAACCAAGTTATCATCGAGTAGAGCATTTGTTCAGCTTCCATGTGTATGTGGGCTTTCTATTGTTTATGTTGTTATTAATGACCAGTCTTAGTCTGTGGTGATGTCATAGGAAACAACCAGGTCCTATGGATCAAACTGCCTCTGGGACCCAGAAATCCTGGTCTGACTAAGCTCCTGGAATACTGGGATACTGGGATTCTGGGACCCTGACTGTGTTTGAGTGCCTGGGATTTGAGCTTCCTCTGGGTGCTGTGGGACTGGCTGCATAGTTTGTGCCCAAGGTAAATCAGTGCAGATTGGATGAAACCCAAGTCACTGGCTGGGCGGAGTTCCTGAGTCCCTGGATCCTGCTGGTCCCATTTACTCCCCGTGGTGTTGGAACAAATGCTGTGTCCTACTCACCCTTGATCCTAAGATCGTAGGCATGCTAGAGTACCTGGAGGTGGATCCTCCTCTGAGAACTCTGGGACTGGCTATAGAATTCATACCCAAGATAAACTGGAATAGACTGGAAGGACTACTGTAGCCCTTTTTATATCTGACAGAACAGATTTTTTAATCAAGGCTAATCAGAAGAGATCATGAAGGAAATTGCATACTTGTAAAAGAAAAAAAAATACCAAAAGGATATAATAGTTCCTAGCATCTATGCACCAAGTAAAAGGGCACAGAAGTTCATAAAAGAAACACAATTGCTGTTTAAATCATATATTGACCTTCACATAATGATGGTATGAGATGTCAGTTCTCTACTCTTACCAACAGACAGGTCATCAAGACAAAATCTAAATGACTTTTAATGGTTTTCTGCTATACTCAGATCAGTGGATGTGGGACATTACTAAAGTAATTAACACAAGACTGGAAGATAGAAAGAAACTGAATCTATGCCTAGAATAAATAAATTATGAAGATATGCATTGTTCATCATTCTCCATGAACAAGAAAATTTAAAGCAGAACCCCAATAATCATTGGCATATGAAATTTTAATAGCCACCCTACTATGTGATCTTGCCTTTTTGTCTGTACTGAAACCTCTGTCCTACTCTAGCATTGGACTTACTCCTCTATGTAGTTTATGGTTTTATAGTTGCATCTTATGCATTTATTTGCATAAGTGAATTTCTATTGTGTATTTACCTTTCATATATATATATATATATATATATATATATATATATATATATGAAGTAAACAAATTATTCAAGGATGTTCCTGTAAATATGTAACTATTTGTACCAAATGATAAACTTTATAAAAGTTAGAATAAGAAACATTCCCATTTTTCCAGTCCCCATCTCCAACCAGGAGCTAAGGCTGTTCCAGAGCCCTCTACATACAGGTCCCACCAGGACAGAGCTGGTCTCCCAGGAGTGTTCTCACTCCAAGGCTCAGAGTTGAGGTCACCACTTTCTCTCCAATAACTACAAAGTGGGACTGGCCAGGAGTGCACAGGGTATAGGAACAGTGAAACAGCTGGGACAGGATCCTTCAGGTGACCATCTGCACCTGGAGCTAAATCTATTCCATGGCCCTCTGTACANCCCACCAGGACAGAGCTGGTCTCCCAGGAGTGTTCTCACTCCAAGGCTCAGAGTTGAGGTCACCACTTTCTCTCCAATAACTACAAAGTGGGACTGGCCAGGAGTGCACAGGGTATAGGAACAGTGAAACAGCTGGGACAGGATCCTTCAGGTGACCATCTGCACCTGGAGCTAAATCTATTCCATGGCCCTCTGTACACAGGTTCTACCAGGAAAGAGCTGCTCTCCCAGTAGTGCTGTCTCAGGCTTACAGGTCACAGGAGGGGCAAGCTCCAGCCAGAGACAGCAAGACCAACTGCCACCATATATTACCAGATGGCAAAAGTCAAAGGCAAGAACCATACCAACAGAAACCAAGGCTACCCTCATAGAAGCAGGGGGAGGGAGGATTTGATGGGGGTGGGGAAGGGAATAACATTTGAAATGTAAATAAAGAAAGTATCCAATAAAAACTGGCTACAGTAGCATTCTTTCTGGGTCCATTTTGTTGGAATATATTTTTCTATCCTTTTACCCTCAGATAATAGCTATCCTTGATATTAATGTGTGTTTCTTGGTTGTTGCAGAAGTATGGACCCGGTTTTCACATCTAATCTATTACCCTGTGTGTCTTTTCATTGTGGAATTGAGACCATTTGTATTGTAAGTTATCCAGGAACAGTGTTTGCTTATTCCTTTCAATTTTGTTTTTGTAATGGAAGAGTATGAGGGTGTTTTCCCACATTTAGTTTCTTTGTTTGTGATTATTTATTCCTTATGTTTTCCTGGATATGGTGAAGCACTTTAGGTTGAATTTTTCTTTCTAGTACCTTCTGTAGGGCTGGATTTGTATATAGATATTGCTTAAATTTGGTTTTATAATGGAAAAGAGCTTATTTTTTTCTATCACTGAAAATTTTGTTGGGTATTATGGCTTACCATATCCTCTGTGGCCTTTTAAAATCTGTAAAACATTTGTCTAATCCCTTCTATATTTCAAAGTCTCCAGTGAGATTTAGGATACTATTCTAATAAGATTGCCTTTATATGTTACTTGGTCGTTTTTCCTCGTGTCTTTTAATATTTTTTCTTTGTTTTGTACATTTAATGTTTTGATTACTATGTGCTAAAGGGATTTTTTTCTGGTCTATTCTATTTAGCAATCTGAATGCTATTTGTACATTTTAAAAAATAGATAAAATAAAATATTTTTAAAGAACCATTCATTACTGTGTAGATCCTCTCAGAGGACAGTTATGCTAGGCTCCTATCTGTAAGCATAACAGAGTATCTTTAATAATGTTAGGGATTGGTGCTTTTCTATGGGTTGGGTTTCAAATTTGGTCAAATGTAGGTTGGTTATTCCCTCAGTCACTACTCTATATTTGTCTCTGTATTTCTTTTATATAGTGCACATTTTGGGTCCAAAGTTTTATGGGTAGGTAAGTGTCCTTGATGTGGTTCCCCTCCCTCATGCCAGCTCCAGGCTGGGAGTTCAGACCTGATGTCCCTGAAGGCATGCCACAGGAAGCCACATACAATGTGGCCCTCCAGCTAGGCTGGCTTCTTTTGTTATGCACCTACCACTGACCCTCAGCCTCCAAGTCTCTGCCGCCAGCCTGCCCAAAGCCTGCCTGCCCAAAGCTGCCCAGACATCCGGAGAAGAAGACAGCGGGGCTCCACGTGGTCTCCAAGATGGAGCCAGGGGCCCCGGGAACGGGATGGTGGGGTGGATGGAAAGCCCTGCTATAACCTAAGACTCGAAGCATTAAACCTAGAGGCCTTGATCCGAGAAATTTTATCTTGGCCTCCATTATTTCTCTTGACCATTCACTCCTATACAGCTCCGGCCACCTCTTCAGGAACCCAGATAGCATAAGCTGCAGGTGGTCTTACAGAATCCCACACTTATCTATCCACTGGCAATTCTGCCTGGCTATAGGAGGAAGCCTCTTTAGGTTCCATATCTGTACTATTAGGCATTTCAGCTAAAGTCACCCACACTGACTCCTGGGAGCCTCCTAGAGATTCTCAGGTCTCTGGAACTTCTTAGAGATTCTCCCCATGCCCCTCACTTTTGAGATTCCACTCATTCTCTTGGCCCTCTGGACCTCTCTCTTATCTCTCCTCACACCTGATCCTGCCCTTCCATTCTCCTCCCCCTTCCCTCTTACAGTTTTCTTACTCCTTCTGCCTCCTATGATTATTTTGTTTCCACTTTTGTCTTAGTTGGGGTTTTATTTCTGTGAACAGACACTATGACCAAGGCAACTCTTATAAAGGACATTTAATTGAGGCTGACTTATGAGTTCAGAAATTTTGTCCATTATCATCAAGGCAGGAGCATGGCAGCATTCAGTCAGGCCTGGTACAGGAAGAGCTGAAAGTTCTACATCTTCACCTGAAGATATCTAGGAGAAGACTGGCTGCTAGGATCTTAAAACCTATACCCACAGTGATACACCTACTCCAATAAGGTTACACCTATTACCACAAGGTCACAGCTCCAAATAATGCCACTCTCTAGGCCAAGAAAACCAGCATAACTTCTAAGTGTGATTCAAGCATCCTCATTTGGACCTTACTTTTTGTTTAACTTCTTTTGGACATTGGGGTGTATTGTGGGTATTCTCTACTTTATGGCTAAAAACAGTGCATATAATGCATGTCCTTTTGGGTCTGGGTTACTCAGGATGATATTTTCTAGTTCCATTTGCCTGCAATATTCATGATGACCTTGTTTTTAATAGTAGACTAGTATTCCGTACTGTAAATGAACAGCACTTTCTGTATCAATTCTTTATATGAGGAACATCTGGGTTACTTCCGATTTCAAGCTATTACAAATAAAGATACTATGAACATAGTGGGACATGTGTCCTTGGGGTATTTAGAATTCATCTTTTGGGTATATGCCCACGTGTAGTATTCTGCAGATGCAGATATCCACAGCCAAACACTGGGCAGAGTTCACAGACTCTTAAGGAAGAGTTGGGGAAAATAATTGAAGGCCCTGAAGAGGATGAGAACTTTATAGAAAGATCAAGAGATTCAACTAACCGGGAACCCTGGGAGCTCTCAAAGACTGAGCCACAAACCAACCAAAGAATGTACATGGGCTGGAATAAGGACATCTGTAGCAGATGTGCAGCTCAGTCTCCATGGTTGCCTTGCCTAGCCTCAGTGGAAAAGGTGGCACCTAGTCTGACGGAGACTTGAAGTACCAGAGTTGGGGGATACCCAGAGGTGGCCTCACCCTCACAGAGGGGAAAGGGAGGGACTCTGTGAGGAGGGACCTGGAGGTGGAGCAGAATATGGGATGTAAATGAATAAGTAAGTAAATGAATGAATAAATAAATAAATAAATAAATGCAAAAAGAAAACTTTGTTATTGCTTATACTCACAACCTAATTAATAGTAAAATCTGTACGTCTCTAGTTGGAAAGTTGCTGTTCACATTGACTTGGAATGAATAAGAGTACTGCCATTGTTCTTTGTATACTCCATTGCAAATTTCTCAATCCCATCCTCAGCCCTCTTGCAGACGTAAGGGCATCTAATGGGCTACCGGTTTTGCAAGCCATTTTTGGTTTGCTTTTTCTTTTTCAAGTAAATATTTTTGAGTTTAATTTTCCTAAGAATATTTGAAGCAACCCATTTTTTTTTTTCAGTAATATAAGAATGGTCCAAGTTAATAAAGTTGATTTCCTGGTGTGTTATATGTTAATCAAAATAAATTCACCTCTGAATTCTGATGTGCAAGCTCATATTTCTAGATCTCCCGCAGGAGTGGTGTCATTGAACCAATTTACTCTCCCAGCTTCCTGATTAGCAGACAGTATCTCTCCATACTGTACTAATTGTTTACAGGTATCATTTTTTTATTTTGTTAGTATATTTATTCATATACATGTAAGTGTTTGAGAAGGAAAGTGTGTCTAATTGCACTTGTGGAATTTAGAGACAATTTTTAGGAATCTGTTCTCTCTTCCACAATCTAGGTCCCAACTTATCAACAGATACCTATTTATTGTCTGCACCATTTCATTACTGAATTATAGCCTCAATTTTTTTGTTTGTTTGTTTGTTTTCGTTTTTCGAGACAGGGTTTCTCTGTATAGCCCTGGCTTTCCTGGAACTCACTTTGTAGACCAGGCTGGCCTTGAACTCAGAAATCCACCTGCCTCTGCCTCCTGAGTGCTGGGATTAAAGGTGTGCACCACCACGCCCGGCTATAGCTTCAAATTTTAAAATTAGAAACTACTTATTATGATTTCATATATGTATGTATGTATGTATGTATGTATGTATGTTTACATGTATGTATTGCACTGCAAGCAAATGATGTGGTCATTCATGTTATGGTGTGAAGGCCATAGAACAACTTTGTCACATTGGGTCTGTCCTTCCGTCTTCATGAGATTTCTAAAGATAAAATACAGGTCACTAGGCTTGCATGGTGGCTTGGAAGATGCAATTATCCATCTTTTGGCATACCTTTTTAAAACTATTTTTATTAATTCATGTTGGGAGTCACTTCTGTTCTGTAAGATGTATTTTTTTATGTTCTACCTCTGTTGTTAGATACAGTATTAAAAGAAATTTATGGTTCTTATTAAATATCATATTTAATATTAATTTAAATTTAATATTAATTAATATGATATTAAATATCATATTTAAGATATATCTAAAATACATGTCTACATTCACCTAACTTATGACTTTACCTTATTTAATATGTGACTTCACTTTTATGTCTAGGTCCCAGTGAGCAGTTGTTGACAAACTAAATAGAATACAATAGAAAAGTTTAAGAAAAGCAGTTTTCTAGATGGAGTTTATGGTAAATCCACTGATTGTTCCCTGACACTCTCTCCTCTATTTGGTCCAAATTGATCTCTAGATTTTGTAGCACATTGTATGGCTAGAAAAGTGTACATCTGTTTGTCTGCCTTTCTATCTACAATTGTCTGCGTTTTAGCTACCTGTGATCATAATCAACAAAGGAATGATGAGTAGCTTCCAATTTTTTTTTTTTCTTGAAAGGGCATGCCTTCTCTATTTTTTCTTATGAATTTCATTCAATATGCTGGATTAAAGCCCGCAATAAGGTATACTAGTTAAAAGGGAATCTTGCATCATAGAAGCAGATAAGATTGGAAGTCAAATGTAACAGAGAAAGAAAAGAAGAGAACCAACTAGTGTCTTGTTAGTGACTCTGTAGTAGATACTTTACTCATAGTCAAGTGACCGACACTATCTTTTTTTCTTTCTTCTTTTTGATTAGATATTTTCTTCATTTACATTCCAAATGCTATCCCGAAAGTCCCCTATTGAAAACAACAATGTATGCTTTATTCTGGGACAAGGCCTTATCCTACACTACTGGCTGATCTAGAACTTAGTATGTATCTTAGGCTTGTCTTAAACATTCCTCATTCTCTTCAATGATGTGATTATAAGGTGTATCACCTTGGGTGACTTAGGAATGTTGATTTTGTTCAGCTGCTGAAGAGGTACTACAGAGGTGAGGCCAGAGACTGAGATGAGAATTCAGGTCAACTCTGATCCAAGCTGACAGGATGAAGACATAGAAGAGGAAGTTAGAAGGAAGGATAAAAGGGTGTGTCAGTTAAGTTGTGAAAGCAGAAAATACAAAAGTCCAGTGAAACAAGCTGATTTTGGGAAATAATTAGACATGGTGGTTTCAGGTAAGGGTGTATCCTTAAAGTTTATTCTAGGTAGGAGCTTTAGAGGCTGGTCACTCCCAGATAAATCACCTCTGGGAAATCAAGCTGGTGTTTATCTGTTCTCTAGTGATGGGGTCAGATAAAGTAAGTTTTATTGGTAATGAACTGGTCTTACAGTCCAAGGTTAGGTCCAGTTGATAGAAAGGTCTAAAGGAGCCTGGCTAAAGTTCGGTAAATTTTACATTGATACATCTTGAATTTAAAATTACATCAATTTTGAGCTTGTTAAAAAGTATCTGGAATTTAAGAGTCCAGCTTTTATTGATCATCATAAATTCTGGTTTCTGTATTTGAAATGGATTGTGCTCAGCGTTGATGGTCATACATGCAAAAGCAGATGTAAGGAGTTGGTATTGAATACTAAAGTGAAGGAAAGAGATTAAGACTGAGAGAGATTAGTAAGCATAATATTGACATATCTATGAGGTTGAGTTTCTTGGCAAAGGATAAAGCATAGTTGGAGAAGAGAGAGCTCCTTGGGACAAATCCTGGAAGCATGCCGTTTGGGGAATGCATGCCTTGAATGGATTTTCTAGGCCTGAAGATGTTTTTCTTTTGGCTTTTTTTACCTTTGGAATTTCTCAGAAGAGAATTGGTATATGGCTAAGGAAATGTGGAGGGTGTTTGATTAACACATTTACCTCAAAATATTTTTTCTTATTTTTCAAATTATTCTTCCCACAAAATAAGTGGTAATCTTATTCATTTTTCTCCCATTGTTATCTAATTTGAAGATTCTCTGAAATCTTGTTGCTGTGAATCATTTTTCGTGGCTCTTTTAATTTTCTTATATTTAAGTGCATCTAGTTATTGCTTTACTTATCTTGTAAATACTTGTACTTAGATGATAAGTGGTCAACACACACAGAAAAATGTGCTGGCTTCTACTGAAAAATAAAAATAAAAATGAGCCAACACATGAAGCTTCTGCATTAATCTCTTGCAAGATCCAAAGATGAAGCTTTATTTAAACATTACTTGATCCTTTGTGTACATCAATGTAGTCAATGAGTATGCAAATATTTAAGTAGTTGACCCTGGGTTAGCAATGTAGGAAAGAGTAAATATTTTCTTAATTAATTCATGTGTTTCTGTCTCATTCTCTTGGAAGAGACCAAAGGAATAAATAAAGGGAGTATTAGAAAGCCCCAGAGGAAACAAACTACTGTGTAACAGGGTGTGTGGTGTGGGGTGTCATTTTTTTTTCTAGTGAAGATTAGTTAATTTCTACAGTACTTAAGGCTTCATCTCCAAGATTGCCCTCCTACTCAATGAAGTATAAGCCCCTGAGCATGGTTTGGGACATGTATTAGTGATTTTCTTCTTTGCTTTGATAAAATATCCAGCAGAATCAGTTTAAAGAACAGTGGGTTTATTTTGGTTCACATTTTAATGGAATACAGTATATCATGGAGAGATATAATGGTAGTGTGAATAGCTCAAAAATGAGGCACAGGTGTTTGATCCAGATAGTAATTTCTTTTGGAGGCAAGAAACAGATAGACCATGGTTGGTTCTTAGCTTCTTTCCCCCCTTTTCTCTTTTATTCAGTCTTTAACTCTAGACAATGGGGTGATGCCAGACACATTCAGAGATCTGTGTCTTCCCACCCTAGTTAAGCTTCTCTGGAGAAGCTCAAATACTCATCCAGAAGTGTGTCTCATAGATGATTCTAAGTCTAGCTAAGTGGACAATGAAGATGAACCGTACAAGGACTATTGCCTGGACATTCCCATTATCCATTTTGTAGGTCACAATGTAGTATTCTAATGAACAAAATAATCTTTTCTATTACATAAAGATGATAATATATACATTGCCTATGTAACTGTTGTGACTTTTTATACCAAATATATTTCTACTCCATCTGTTTATATTTTGGTAATATATTAACTATTGTTAGCATGGCTCCTACAACATTGGGGATTGGAAGTTAGTGAAGTGTGTGTGTGTGTGTGTGTGTGTGTGTGTGTGTGTGTGTGTATAAATGTGATCCCATTTCATTACTTATATATTGCTACTTATGAATAAATAAGCAATTTTAACCTGACCTCTGTCTGAGTCCAAGGCTCCCTTCTCTCCTCTGTCCTCAATCCTGATTCACAACAAACATTCACTACTAGAAGTTGGGAGAATGAGAACCTCCAATTCCAATGAGTGATCCAGGTCTCACACTGTGACATTTGTATTAGTACTCTTTTACCTCACTGGTCCACATGTTTTATAAAATATGTTCCATCTGGGAATAGAACCTGCAAAAAGTTGGAATGAACTATCACTTGACTTGGGCATAAAATCATTGTTGATCTAATGTTTCCTCTATTTTTCATCTAGATTCCATGCTACACTTAGCAATACATCTCTTTTGGCTTAAAAAGCATGCCTGATCCAGCCACTCAGACATATCCTATACATTTTATCCCATAACTCCGATCATCTCCTTGGACTGTTTCACTTGTTTATCAGCAAACTTAAGTAAGAAAATGCTCTAAGGTATGTTTTCACACAATCTGTTGCTAAATACATTTTCCATTTTACAGTATGGACCAGAAGCCCTATCTCCTTTTTTCAAGTGATAAAGGTTGTCCACTACTAGTCTTGTAGCAAAAGGAGATGGCAATGATGGCCACTGTAGATTAACATTCAATGAGATTTTTTTCTATGTCCCTCCTGGATGTATTTTCCTTCTGGAACCTGAGATCTCTAAAATTAAGAGTTCAAGATCACATGATATAAACTGATACTTCCTCAAGCAAATCTCAAGGAAGGTCTGTTAATATTACTTTAGTTTGGCTTCCTTGTCAATTGTTGACTGGAGAAAGGGCACTGAATAATAGCTTTGATTTAACTTGTTTTCTGAGACCTGCTGGATATTATTCACTCCTCATACCATGGGAGTGTTGACCTCTCTCCTTAGTTTTCTTTATTTCCTTGATCAAGCTAAGACTTACCTTAGAATGCCAGGTATAAGATAATACAGAATAGCTTGTATGTACATCCAGTGAAAGTCCAAATTAACTTTTTCTTTCAATACTGTAGTAGACTACATTTCTAACTACATATATTTTGCAGACTACCATTTAGCCTAATTTTAGATATTCAATATGACCAGTCCCCATGTTATAAAAAAAATGGCAAGCATTGCATTTTATGTATCCCTTCATGAACCTTCATGCTCACTCCCTCATTAAACTTTTGGTGAGTACTTTATGTAATCTGTTAATGTTCTATGTTCTAGCTCGTATAATATGTGGTGAGCATGCAGAAGTATTCAATATGGTTTCTCTGTGTAGCCCTGGCTGTCCTGGAACTCGCTCTGTAGACCAGGCTGGCCTCAAACTCAGAAATCCGCCTGCCCTCTCAACCCAAAACAGCCCTGCATGTTGTTGATGAGGTGAGAGACCCAAGATAGCTCTAACAGAATAAACACCATGCTACCAGTTACTTTGAATCAGTTCCTGTCTGTTTTGTGAGGGATCGCTAACACTTCTGTGGTACTACACACCTAGTCCTGGAAGCTTCTAGCTTCTATGCAATCTTATCTATGCCTAGAATGTTTTTCAGCCTCTGAAATCTGTTACTGAATAAGCTCACCCTTTCTAATTTTTTTTTTTTTTNCACACACACACACACACACACACACACACACACACACACACACACACACACATCCTCTTGGGCTCTTCCCTTCCCACATCACTTCCCATTCCTTTTCCCCTCTCTCCCTATGTTCATGGCTGGCCTCTACTTCTCTACTCTCTTCCTCTCTCTGCCTTTCTCTGCCTCTGCTACCCTCTTATCTCCTCTCCCCATACTCTGAATAAACTCTATTCTATACTATACTGTTATGTGGCTGGTCCCTCAGGGTGAAGGGATGCCTTGGCGTGGGCTCACTGAGACATCTTCCCCCATACTTCACCACACACACCTATAGAACAACCCCTTATCTCTTTATCTTTTTATAAACACATCATTTAGTACTAGGTACTAATAACACCATTTAACTAGAAGACTCTAGGGTCCAGGCTTCATTTGTTAGAATTGTAAACTGCAACTTAGAGATAAAGCCAAGTTATTTTTTACTTTATCCACATATTTCCCTTGGATAACTACAGAGTTAGAGACTAATAGTGAAATTATTATCAAACTACTGCAGATAATTTTTTTGTAGTGTACATCCCTACTATAGTGAATATTGTTACCATGTCAACCCAAACATTATGACTATCATAAAGTAATATTTAATAAATTATTTTTAAGTTACTTTTATGATTCTGTGATAAAACCCTCTGACCAAAGTAATTTCGGGAAGAAGCCATTTGCTTTGCACTAATATTTCAGTTCATGATGACAGAGATGTCATGGAAGAAGAAGCTGAAAATTGGTGGTGGATATTTTTGTATACTTGAAGGAAGCAGAAAGCAAGAAGAGGAAGTGTGGTGGTTTTATAAGCCCTTAAAGCCTATTGCAGCGAATTGCTTCTTTAGTAATGTTTTTACCTCCAAACTATTTTAGAAGCTCTTAAACAGCACCTCCAAAGTGGAGATTAATTGTTCAAGTATATGAGCCTATGGAGGGTATTTCTCACTCAGACTACCAGAGTATATTATATATATGTATATGAATGTGTATATTTGAAGCCTTTGCTTTTTTTACACATATTTGTCATGTACTTATCATTTAGGTGGAGACACGTATAATATCTTCTTTCCAAAAAACTTTTCTCTGGCTACTTTCCAGTAGGGTCTCTTTACTACACTTGTGGTTGTTATTCTGAGATTGAACTTTTAGTATTTATTTTGCTTGTTTTAATCTCTATTTTAGTGTTATTTATTGTTGTATGGTCTTTTGTATGCATATTTGTGTATTCAGTATGAGGATTTTGAGCTGATTTATGTTGTTGCATATAGCAGGAGTGACTGATTGTACCTACAGTGTGTTGGTAGTATATCAAGGAGTGCCAAAATATTTATCTAGAACAGGATGCTGAGACTGTATTGAAATATGTAAAACACTATAGTCTCAGAAGTAAAAGTTCTACACCTAAAATGAACAAACAAAAACTACAAGAAATTCATGAAATGTTAAAGAGGAAAAATACTACAATAGTGGATTGTGAAACTAAAGAAGCTGAATTGCTCTAACACCTTTTAAAAATCATGTTAGTCAATCCAGCTAAATACATGGAAAGCCATTTTTCAAAAAGAGTTCGACTTGCAAAATAATCCTTCTAATAAGAGCTATGGTAGATGATTTAAACTTCCTACTATTACTGTTTATATACAGTATTATAATACAACAACATAGTATTGTGATCAGGATAGGTATACCCATAAATATTATTCTATATGTATACATTATATATTATATAATCATATCATGCTGTATTTAATAAATTTTATAATTAATACTTCAAAAAGTTTGATTGTGAGTTTCCATCTATATAAAATGTATAATTATATATTATGTATTACATATAAATGACATTTTATATAGATAGGTAAATAGATATAGTGACACAGGGTTGTTCTTGCAGAATGGTCAGGTAGTGCTCATTGTAAATCCACATCAATCCTCCTGCCTAGTACATTATTTTTAAATTTTGAGATTTTCATTCTAGAATCGTTTGGGAGTGGTTAAGCTCTTTTGCTTTTATTTGGTAAATCTTGGATTTCTGTGGAACTGCTTCTAACCAACAGTTTTATTCATTATCCAACATGTCCTTTTGACATAAAATTTGGGGAGTGTTCTTCACATTTGGTCATTTTTCCCTAAATGTTCATATATACATTACTCTTTCTTGCTGACATCTACCTTTATTTTCCAGCATGAATTTGTACCTACACATTCAGTTTTAATTGGAAGACTTCAAGAATTTTTAATCAAATACCTAGAAAATTCAATCAAATAAGTCTCCTGCTAGTCCCAATCGGCATGATTGGTACAGTAATTCTGATTTGGATGGCATATCACTACTGTGCTGTAGAAAGAATCTGTACATAGTGTGTATAATCACCACCTGTCAATGAGATGTCTATGGCCAATGAGCTTAGCTAGATTAGAAGGTGAGACATCCAGAAGAGAGAGAGATAGGATTCTGAGAAATAGTCAGCATGGGAGATTCACTCCAAATGCTGAAAGAGGCAGTTGAGTGACCTGAGGAGAGGTAACTAACTACATGGTGAAATTTTAACTAGTTTAAATGAGATAGTTGAGTTATGAGCTAGCAGAATTGGGCCAAACCTTATGGTTTAGGCATTTATTCATATATATGAAGTGTCAGAGTCATTATTCCAGGGAACAAAGAGAAAGGGTGGAAAAGCCTGTGGTCACACCATGATACACGTGAATACATTTATTTTGACCTAGAGTTGAGACAGAGAAAGAAGAGACCAAGCCCTGCAGGCGACACCTAAAGGCTCCACTCCTTTGCTCAAGGACCTCATAGTGGACCTTGCCATCTAAAGATCAGCTGCACTTCCCAACAGCACCACCTGGGGGGGGCGGGCTGTAAAGCAAGATTATCAATGGGACTTTGAAATGGAGACTGAAAAAACAAATTAAACAGTCAAATGTGACACCCTCCTGAAGGCTCTTGGTTCTTCCTCCTTTTTTTTTTTCCAATTTTTATTAGATATTTTCTTCATTTACATTTCAAATGTTATCCTGAAAGTTCCCTATACCCTCCCCCATCCCCTGCCCTGCTCCTCTACCCACCCACTCCCACATCTTGGCCCTGGTGTTCCCCTGTACTGGGGCATGACCAAGGGGCCTTTCTTCCCAACGATGGCCCACTAGGCCATCTTCTGCTAGATATGCAGCTAGAGACACGAGCTCTGGGGGTACTGGTTAGTTTATATTGTTCTTCAACCTGTAGGGTTGGAGACCCCTTCAGCTCTTTCAGTACTTTCTCTTGGTTCTTCCTCCTTAGCAGACAAGTTGTTGTGTGAAATATTGAAAAAAGCATCCCTCACCAGTGCAGGCTAGGTATGGGCTAGCAGCTTCTGTCTGTCTCAAGCCCAAACTGACAGGCTGAGACCAGACTCTTTCCTTTGAGCCAGGGCTTGTCTCAGGACCTCCTGGCTCACTAACTTCCCATGGCTGACTGTTGCCACTCATTCCAAGCGCTTCCAAATTCCTATGGCAGTTGGGCTGCACTCTTGTACACCATGCTCTGCCACTGTACCTTTCTTTGGAACCCAGTTGAGACGCCGCATGAAGGAAAACACCACTCAATCCTAGTTTAGAATCAACAGATAACACAATCGTTGGACACAGAATCTAGCATCTTAATTTTACAAACTAATCTATGTTAGAAATCTTCTGCTGGTGGATCCTCCATGAACCAATTGTCACCAGCTTCCTACATTCTGCCTACCTCCCTTGCTCCCGCAGTCCAAAATCAAGTTCCTTTCTCCTGGGTTCCCTCTTCTCTGACCTGGGAGTCCTGCTCCTTCTTGCCCAGTAATTCTTGTAATGTTTTATTTTGGAGGTGGTGGTGGTGGTGGTGGTGTGTGTGTGTGTGTGTGTGTGTGTGTGTGTGTGTGTGAGGGGGGATTCCACTACAACAAGTCAGAGAGTCGACTGGTTAAATTGGTTAAATAGACCTGCTAATGGTTTTATGGACTGGTCCACTGAGCAATGCTACCTAAGACTATTTGCCTTTTAATTGTGATATGTTTCTTGGTTTAGTTTATCACTTTTAATGGACCAGCCTCCAGGGCTTTTCTTCTTTTGTCCTCAATTGAGCTTTCATTTTTAGATGAAACTTCATAATTGATGTGCTCTATATCTTGTCTTGTATACTGTTCCCTGTTTGGTTCTACAGATATGCTGACACATATAGCCATGTATTTATGCACTCATACATCAGCCGTAAGATGCACTCATACACTTAGCCAAGAATTAACTTAAAATGACATTTATTTCTAACTTGGAGGTGCTGTGTGGGCTTCTTTAGAAGGTGTTTTCTATTGTGACTTTGAGTCACCCTGAGGCATGATTATTTTTTCTTAAGTACTAGAAATCTGTATCTCTGCCTCCACTTAATGTAAGGGTGGGAAGTAATCCACTCTTTAACATTACACAACAAACTGTGGGACTTTGTGAGCTTGCAGATGTTGAGTTGTTCCTGTTATTTTGTGTTCTCATTTGGTGGCCACACAGGTTTCTCTATTGTCCTTGGGATATTTCTAATCCTGGAGACTTAGAACTGGATATAGTTCAAGGTAGGATTCATACCTGCTATTTCTATTTCTTTGGAAACCTAAAAACCAGTTCCTTCTAAAGTGGAGGCTGGAAGCTTTTTGGCATTAGTATATAGGTTTTCACTTCTTGGCTCAGCCTGAAAATATACTAAATATTGTACTAAGTCTGACACTTCTAAACATGAGCTAGGGACGGGATTTTTTTTTTAAACCTTGATGAATCTCAGCCACCCAGAACTGTCCATTCTTGATACGTGTTGGGGTACACTGCCCACGTTCCATCCACAAAACGGACCAGGTTCCCCAGGAGGCGAACTGGGGCTGAAACGAGACTAGGTGGGGGAGAAATAAAGACGCTAAGTCGATTCCCCATCAAAGCATCTCTGACTTTACTTAGAAATACTTTTTGGTTATAAGAGGGTAGATCCCACCCACAGCCAGTTCGAGTAAGCGCCTGGATTCAGTTGGCAGACGCCAGGATGTAGCCTGAAATCTCACGCACTGTGGAATGT
>LR750779.1:5043-28751 GCA_902729485.2 Mus minutoides
GCCAACCCTGCTGACCCCTCAACTCTCAGACTTCCGGTCTTCAGAACTAGGAGGAGCTAAGAACCTGTTCAACCCACCCCTCACCCCTCACCCCCATCCCTCACCCCCGAGCTATTTGTTATGGAAGCCTGAACTGTATCTACTGAGCCTGCGGTGTTCCGAAAAAGAATGAAAGAGGAAATCCTGGCCTGACTGAAAAAGGGAAGCTGGCCGCAGTCTTATGAATAGGAGAAGCAGCTGAAGCCCATAGAAGAGGCGAGCAGACAACGGCTTCGGTATGCGTCCGAACCCGGTCCTCCGGAACAAGGGCTGCAGGTGAAGGAAACCCCTTTCTCACCGCCCTCTCTATTCTCCAGTTACTGCGGTAGTTCATGCTGAGGCTACTGGGGCCCTCTGTGCTAAACTAAAGCTCCCTAGTCTCCCATAGCCGACTCTAATGTGAGGTGCTCCGCTAGGTGAACGGCCTCAGGTCGCTGCACCTTTGGACAGGTCTGAGGCTTACTCATAGTGCTCCCAGATGTTTCTAGTCAATTATTGAGCACAGCTGGGTATTCAAGAAATACTATTTTCTGACAGGAGTCTGATATAGCTGTCTCCTGAGAGGCTCTGCCAGTGCCTGCCAAATACAGAAGTGGATGCTCACAGCCATCTGTTGGACTGAGCACAGGGTCCCCAAAGAAGGAGCTAGAAAAAGTACCCAAGGAGCTGAAGGGGTTTGCAGCCTCATGGGAGGAACATCAATATGAACTAACCAATAACCCCAGAGCTCCCAGGGACTAAACCACTAACCAAAGAGTATACAAGGAGGGACTCATGGCTCCAGCTGCATATGCAGCAGAGGATGGCCTTGTGGGACATCAGTGAGAGGAGAGGCCCTTGGTCCTGTGAAGGCTCAATGCCCCAGTCAGTGTAGGGGAATCCCAGGACAGGGGCATGGGAGTGGGTGGGTTAGTGAGCAGGGGAAGAGTGGATGGAATAGGGGGGCTTCTGTGGGGAAAGGTGATAGAATTTGAAATGTAAGTAAAGAAAATATCTTTTTTTAAAAAAGAAAGAAAGAAAGAACGGAAAAGAAAAGAAAAGAAAAGAAAAGAAAAAGCTATTTTCTGTGTGACCAGAAATTTCTACAGGACATAGTCTCTGTTCGAGGACATCCCTACCCTGAGCCAGCTTAGGCTTTCTCAACCCACTTCTCCTGTCAGCCCTCTTTCCCTACCCAGTCTCTCTATAGGTGTCTTATCTACACTCATACCTGAAGCCTCTCTTTGTTCACCTCTGTGCCAGCCTCACAGGGGCAACATTTCCCCCAGAGAAACACCCGGAGGGCTAATTCTGTTTTACTCTCCATTTCTTTTGACTGATCAGGCTGCCCCAGTCTCCTTCCTTAATCCCTTCTCCACACCACCCAGAGACCTTCTAAAATTCAAATCTGATCTTGTTGCATTCTGCTTTCAAGATATCCGGACATTTACAAGATACAATTAAAAAACACAAGACTCTTTGGATTCAGCCTGTGCTTGAAAGACCCTGAGAAAAATGTAACAGGTCACAAAGACCCTGAAACTGGGAAAAGAGATTTCACTATTAGCAGAAAGCCTTTACATAGCTGAACATAATAGCCTGAACATTTCTTGAATCTGTGTGCTTGCCCCTACTGTTCTTNGAATAAAGCCTCATGTGATTTACATCAAGCCTGGTCTTCTGTGAGTTCTTGGGGGATTCGCCAATATCCCGTGACTTGAGTGGAGGTCTCCTTACGGGGGTCCTTTCATGCTCAGCTCTCTGCTCTCCCGTCTCTGATCCCTACCCACTTCTGTTAGTCAAATGTGATGTTCTGTACTCTTGTAAACTCAAGTGCTATTTTATATCAATGCTTTTGGCTGGAAATCCCTTCATGGGACCTCCTTCCCTATTTCCCAGCCTTTCTACACACACACACACACACACACACACACACACACACACACACTTCATTCTTGAGCACACCACAGCCTCTGTCTTAGTCAGGGTCTCTATTCATGCACAAACATCATGACCAAGAAGCAAGTTGGGGAGGAAAGGGTTTTTTCAGCTTACACTTCCACACTGCTGTTCATCACCAAGGAAGTCAAGACTGGAACTCAAGCAGGTCAGGAAGCAGGAGCTGATGCAGAGGCCATGGAGGGTTGTTACTTACTGGCTTGCTTCCCCTGGCTTGCTCAGCTTGCTTTCTTATAGAACCCAAGACTACCAGCCCGGGGATGGCACCACCCACAATAGGCTAGGCCCTCTCACCTTGATCACTAATTAGGAAAATGCCTTACAGCTGGATCTCATGGAGGCATTTCCTTAAGGGAGGATTTTTTTTTTCTCTGTGATAACTCCAGCTTGTGTCAAGTTGACACACAAAACCAGCCAGTACAGCTTCCTAACAAATAGCAGGGATTAGGATCCTGGACCACATTTTCCCCTCATAGTTCCAGAAGGTGGAAGACCGTCGAGATGCAGGTGCTTCCAGGTTGGTTCCTTTTGAGTCATTGCTTCTTGCTTTGTAATGGGCTGTCTTCTTCCCGGGAGTTCACCTGGCCTTTCCTCTGTCCTACTATCCCCTAAAGTCTTCCAATTTCCTCTTCTTAAAAAGACACGTCATATTAGATTAGGACCAACTCTAATGACCTATCTATCTAAAGTGCCCTTAAGAAACCCTACATACATTTGTATTCACATTCTAAGGTGCAAGCAGACACTGCCACCCAAAGGACACGCCCACCCAAACAAAACCGTATCCCATTGTTCTATTTTTGTACTCAACACTGACACCTAACACATTTTTCCCCCAAACTTCCCAACAATTCTTTTGAGTACAAATAAAATCATTTCTGTATTCTTAACTTTAGTACAGTACACATACATAGTAGATGCTCAAAGTTTGTGGGACGGTAAGTATACCTCCATGTGTTATTTAGTGCATGTGCACGTGTCTGTATAACATAACAGTAAAGTTTCTAGATTATATTCCAACACGTTCTTAGCCATGTGTGCCCTGCCAAGCTTCTCTTGCGGCACTTCACCTCATGCCTGGCCCCATCAAGGATCTGTGATTCTTCAACCTTTGGATGGACTTGTATAGACACATTGGACTGGTAGGTTTGAAGAAGCCTGGTCTTGAACCTCACAACCAACATGTCCCAAAAGTCTGAAGGGAACAAAGAAAGTCCCTTTTCCCAAAGAAGGAGTCCTTAAGGAACCATGAAAAGCAAAAACTGGGTCTCCAAGGGGAAGGTTCTATCAGCACTATTTTTTTTTTGGTGTTAAGTTAATCCAAGTTTATTTCTATTATTTTTTAAAAAATATTTATCTATGTATTATATATATAAGTACACTGTGGCTGTCTTCAGACACATCAGTAGAGGTCATCCGATCTTAATACAGATGGTTGTGAGCCACCATATGGTTGCTGGGATTTGAACTCAGGACCTCCAGAAGAGCAGTCAGTGCTCTTAACTGCTGAGCTATTCCTCCAGCCCTCATTTCTATTATTAACAATTAGAAGACTTCAATGAGCTAACTTGAAAGATGTTTATGAACTAACTTGACTAGCTCATACTAGGGCTGCTGGGGCCCTATCTATGCTAAACTGAAGCTCTCAAGTCTCCCGCAGCAGACTCTGATATGAGCAAGCTTAGGTTGAAGGTCATTGTTGGCCAGGACACTGGGAGGCATAGTGGATCTGAAAAGCAGGGCAAGTATGGTGTGCTGGATAGAGAGGCTCTTAGGTGCCTCTCTGTGAGGTCATAGATCCCCGTTTCTGGTCAATGGTTGTAGCCATTCACCTCCATGTTCTCACCCAAAATTAAAAGCAGAGGGCAAGAACAAAAGGCTTCTTGAAAGTCTCTAGTTCTGAAAGGAAAGGGTGGCATTCAGTTCCCTGAAGAAGCACATGTGGCAGTAAGAGACCTGGGATGGGAAGAGAATGGGACAAGGAGACAAGGGACAAGGAGATAAAAGACTGTGCCTCTGTAACAACCAGCAGTGCTCCAGATGGGCTGGGATGAAGGCAACAGTCCCCCAGAGGAGCGAGGCAAGCTGAGTTCACTGAATCTGGATGCAGAAGCAGGAGAACTGCAGACTCAGCTCTCAGCTTTCCATATATAATTGTGAAAAAGTCACTTCTACATAAGTTGAATAATGGTCCCCAAAGATGTCTACATCCTAGTTCCCAGAATGTGTCAATGTTATATTAAAGGGTAAGAAAAGACTTTGCAGATGTAACTAAACCAAAGAGATGGGGAGATTATCCTGGATTGCCCACACAAGACTGATGTAATCGTAGGAGCGCTGGAAGAGGGAAACATGTCAGGCTCAAACAGAGGGAAGCACCCAGGGATGAAAGATGCTTCTTAAACATGGGGAAACACAATGGCAGACCATGAAATACCCCTGTATTCTTTAGGAGATAGCAGCTGCCTTGCAGTGTTCCTGTGAAAACGAAATTATTTGGTACACCCAATATATGTTCACTATCATAGTTATTCCCACTCCACCCCCTTTAAATTCTGGAGATTGAACTCAGGGCATGATATGTGCTAGAAAGTGCTCTACTAAGTGAGCTACATCTCCAGCTCTATTCAAGTTGACTCTCCAGTGTGGTGACTACAAGCCACAGATGACTATTAAATACTTGAAATGTGGCTTTTCTGATTCAAGGTATGTTGTAAATATAAAATAAACACACATTTTAAAATGTTTATTATAATAGTTAATTTTTGTTATCAATGTGACATACTTCAGGATGTGTTTATGAGGGTATTTCCAGAGAAAATTCACTGGAGGGTCAGAGGACCAAGAGACAAATGTGGTTGGCACCATCTACTAGGCTGAGAGGGGCTGGATGAAACAAAAAGTGGAAGAAAGAAGAATCTTTCTCTTTTCTCATCATTGATGAAATGTCTGCAAAAAGCAACTCACAGGAGTTTCCTTTGGCTCATGGTTTAAAAGGGTACATACAGTCCATCGTGGCAAGGGAAGTCATGGCGGCAGAACTATCTTCCATCAGGGGTTGAGGTAAAACAACCTGAGGGTGCTTGCCCACATCTCTGCAGATCAGGGAATAGAGAAGTCAGTTGGAAATGGGAGACCAGCTCCACTCTGAAGGCCTATCCTCAGGCCATCCTTCCTCCAGTTCTTAAAGGTTCCACAAGCTCATAAAACAGGACCAACAGTCAAACCATAGCAAATGCATGCCCACTGCATTAGGTATCCTTCTCATTGATGTGGCGATTAACTAGCAAAGGCAACTTAAGGAAGGAAGAATTTATATGGGCTTGCAGCTTGAGGGGATACATTCCAGCAGGCAGGAGAAGTTAAGTATGGCAGCAGGACCCCGATGCAGCGAATCAGCTGAAGTAGAGAGATGAAGTCTTGCTCAGCTAGCACTGGGACATGGGCCTAGGACATGCCCTGGTGCCATCTACAATTTGGATGGGTGGATGGGTCATCCGGACAGTCCTAGGGGTTTGTTTTCATGGTAATTCTAAATCCTGTCAAATTCACAGAGCTAACAGTCATGCCCCAAAGTTCTCAACTTTTGAGCAGGTTTTTCCCACAACGACTCGGACTCCTCTGCCACTGAGTGTAAACTTGCATCACTAAGAAGTTCCCCAAGCCTCCAGCCTCAGATTGGGGCTGTCTCATGGGTCCCTTTGTTCTAAGGATTCTAGCTTCTTGGGTTGAACAGCTATTAGCTTATCTGGCTTTCCAACCTGCAGATGGACTTTGTGGGGCCATTTAGCCTCTGAGCAGGAAAGCTGATCAAAGATTTTTTAAGAGCCAGGGAAACAGGAAGCTTGCTGTGAGATTGTGTCTCGTGGAACTGTTAGAGAAGCTGCACCCTTGAAATCTCAACAACATGGCTGCCTAAACAAGACCTGAACAAGAATGCCGATAGGCATATGTAGATGAAAAGGGAAGAGTGTCATAGGACTTCAACCCTACAAAACAAAAGAAAAAAAAACTCCAGACAACTCCAGAATGCTGAGAGTGGGAGAAATAGTTCTCCCCAGGGAAGAGCCCCTCGTTGGTCAGCCAATGCAAATGGTCAGTACTGAAATATACTGTAAGGACTGAGCAGGATGTATGTCTATATTTAGAAATATATACTAGGAATATATTCTTTAATTGTTATTACATACCTATGTATGTAACGGCAATATGTATGTCTGTAATAATAGATACAGAAACGGAGTTCACAGATTTGAGAAAGGACAAGGTAGTGCACGGGGAAGGTTGGAGGGAGGAAAGAGAAAATGATGTAATTATATTTTAATTTTTAAAAATTAAAGCTAATTTATAAATGCCCTAATGTATAAATGCCCTAATGTATAATTTCATACATAGCGTATTGATTCTGTTTCTCTGGAGAACCTCTAACTAGTGTACTTAGTGAAGACTAAAGAAGAAGCCTGTTAAGTAGCTCTATCTTTTTTTTTTTTTTTTTTTTGGTTTTACAAGACAGGGTTTCTCTGTGTAGCCCTGGCTGTCCTGCAACGCACTCTGTAGACCAGGCTGGCCTTGAACTCAGAGATCCGCCTGCCTCTGCCTCCCGAGTGCTGGGATTAAAGGCGTGCGCCACCACACCCAGCAGCTCTATCGTTTTAATATTTACTGTGTGCTGAAATGATATTTCAGCAGAGTGGATTACACAGAATATATTATTGATTTCATCTATTTCCTTTTACCATTAATAATGTGCTCCTGAATGTTTTACTTTCTTTATTTCTCCTTGAGACAGGATCTCATGCGCCCCTGGATCGTCCCACACTTGCAGCAAAGGATGGCCTTGGCCTTCTGATCCTCCTGCCTCTGCTCTCCTGCCAAGTTCTGGAATTACAGGTACGCTCTGCCACATCCCGTTTATGGGGTGCATGGATTGAACCTGGGCTTTAGGCGTGCCACGGTAGCACCTTGCCACCTAAGCTCCAGCACCAGCATAAAAAATCTATATTTTTACAGCATCAATAAAAAGAGCCAGATCCCAGGTTCCCAGTCTGAGGAAACACATTCCTCATTGCTCACCTCCACTGGGGAAACCCTCCAGGCGTCCTCAGCTCCTCTGCACCAGGTTCCCTCATGGTAGGCTTCATTCAGGTGTTGCCTTGCCATTCCTTGAAGCCTGGTGGCCACCTGAAAAATACATTCTCCTCTTCCTTGTGTCTGTAGGCCTTGGCCCAAGAAGCCACAATTACAGGATGCTGGCAAAGTCTGATCAGCAGTACACTTGACACCAGAGACTTTTTAGTAAACAAGTTGATTTATTTTATTTAGGTTTTTATTTAGGTTGTGTTGTTTGTTTTAAGACAGAGTTTCTCTGTGTACCACTCACTGTCCTGGAATGTACTCTGTAGATCAGGCTGGCCTCTTAACTCAGAGATCTGCCTGCCTCTGCCTTCTGAATGCTGGGATTAAAGGCATGTGCTACCACACCTGGCTTTATAAACTAATAGTCTTTACTACCAGTGTCTAACTTCAGAATTTTTCATTTGGTAGTTGAGAACTCAAGCAGAACTCAGACAAAGTTGGTAAAATCCCAACTCTCCATCAGCGTAGATGATCAGAGCCAGGGCTTGGTCCTGAGCCATGTTTCAGCAGTCTTAGGGAAAGCAGTTGTGATGGGCTGGTCATTAGGATAGCTCCCTAGCTGGGGACAGACGGGTCCAGGACTCAGCACAGCATGTTTCTCCACTGATAGCTTCTTCATGGTCAGTTTCCGCCAAGAGGGATAGATGCTAGAGAGAGACAAGAAGGCGGCAGGAAGAACTGCCCTTTCTCCAGGCTGGCTGCTCCTGGTCATTCTACCAGTAGGCTGGTCTCTGTCTGAAGCTCACATCAGCGCTCCCAAGAGGACTCTCACGTCACTAACTGGAGTGTCTACAACAGGCAGGCAGCACATATGTGTAGAGATCTGAGCTCTGCCAGGCTCCTTCCACAGAACTAGTGAGGAAGAGGGACTTAGCTAGGTGGGTAAGGACCTTTTACCTCTATTGTAGGGCATAACAACTCTGCCTTTACACCCTTGCTCCCCAGCCACTGAAAGTTAAGTGTAGGAAGTGGCAGTTGCTCTGGAATGGCAGTTGCTCAGGAATGGCAGTTGCTCAGGAATGGCAATTGCTCAGGAAAACCTGGGCTCCCTGTTCAGGCCCTCCTCAAGCAATAGCCCCTCCTGAACGGGCAATATGCTAATGAGGTGTGGCTTGTGACACCAATGAATGGGCAATATGCTAATGGGTGTGGCTTGGTGCACCAATCCGCATCCACTACGACACCCCCCCCTTCCCTGGGAGAGTATAAAGGCAGCAGCTCTGCTGCTGTCCTGGGTCCTGGGAATCTACTATCAAGGTGCTCCAAAATAAAGCTGACTGAGAAGATCCCGGTGGTGGTGTGTCTTTCTTGCTGGTTGAGGGAGACGCGCCACAGTTAAGTGTCTCCACCCCACCCCACCCCGGATTCAATAACTAACTTCCCATATTGAACACGTTCTGGTAGCATGCATGTGTGGTCACTGCTTTCCTGTGAGTAAGTACTACTCTGAGAGCTTCCTCTCGGTGGCAGAGATTCTAGAACCTTCCTTCGCCTTAAGTGGGGGAAAGCACCTGCGACCTAAGTCTAAAGCACAGAAGGTAATGAAGGGACTTAATATATGGAATTAAAGTCTCTAAACAGTTGAGTTTGCATTCACAAAAGGGAAGATGATCTGAGATGGGTCTGATGGGTCAGATGAAACCCTATAAAAGAAGAATCAGGCCCTCCCTGAGGTTAGAGAGACCTTCACTGTAAAGACCTAGGGATGAGCATCTGGAACCTGGGACCTGCCTCCAGCGGCCACCAAGCAACATTATAAGCTCATGCACTCTCAAGAAAATAAATTTGGTCAACAAGCTCCACGAGGTGGGCAGAAGATACCCTGCAGCGGAGCCTCCAGAGGCAAGGAAACAAATCCCAGTTAGAATTCTGACAGGCGCCTCAGGATCCCTGCACAGAGTACTAATAGGCCAAGCCAAGGCACTGATAGGAACTGTGGGCCGGTATGCACTTCCTTTTAAGCTGCTGGACAATGTGGCAAGTTTGTTACACAGTGACAGAAAATGAATGCAATCTCTAAAAGCTTTAATTTCCCCTGGAGGCAAATTAAACCGTAATGTTTAAACTATCCACGAAACCCTCAGGAAAGCTGGCATGGATGCCCAACACAGACGGGCTTTTTCTTCTAGATTAGAGAGCATACTGCACCAGCGGAAGCAAGGGGCTTCTCTCAGGGACCACTTGGTTCAAAATTACATGTGTTTTGAAACATTAGACTCGAATTTGTCGTATCAAGCTATCCCACAAGAAAACTGGCATTTATGAAGAGGGAAGCTGATGTCTCCCTCATGCCACAGTTCACAGCTCGCACTTAATGGAAGAGCAAGGAATGCCCTATGTAGTTACATCATGCTACTGCTAAAATATGTAAGTTGGACAAGAATATCATGCGGCCCTTCACTAATTTGAGCTCTTGTGTTTGCATTTTTAAATTAATGAGACAATTGTGATAAGTATTGGAGGAGTGTCTCTTTGTTTTTACTTTAAGAGGCTTAGTTTATCAAAGAGCATATGGAACCTGCCAATAGTCCATTGATAAAAGAAAAGAAGAGCAAGCCCTCAGAAGGAAGCTGTATCACATCTGAGGACTTTTTTCCATCTCCTCCGTAAAAGATGGCAATAAAGGCACTGGCAATAATCCTGCATTTTCAGCTCACACACTCAAAAATAACAATTGGTAGTACATGAAATCAGTATAAATGTGTTGTAAGTGATATAAAGTGAGGGTCTACCTTCTGTGGAGTAAGCTACTTAGCATGCTAGGGAATAGCTTTTTAACTGCTATCTTCTTTTTTTTTTCCTTCGTTCTGGTCAACCCTGCTCGCTCTGGTCTGCCCCGCTCACTCCAGTCGGTCCCACTTGCTCAGTCCCTGCTCTCTCCGGTCCAAGGATTCATTTATTATTATTCATAAGTACACTATAGCTGACTTCAGAAGCACCAGAGGAGGGCGTCAGATCTCATTACAGGTGGTTGTAAGCCACCATGTGGTTGCTGGGATTTGAACTCATCACCTTCGGAAGAGCAGTTGGGTGCTCTTACCCGCTGAGCCATCTCACCAGCCCAACTGCTATCTTCTTATTAAGCAAAGTCAAAACAAAGAACCAAGCCGGGTGTAGTGGTACATGCCTTTAATCCCAGCACTTGGGAGGCAGAGGTAGGTGGATTTCTGAGTTCGAGGCCAGCCTGGTCTATACAGAGAAACCCTGTCTCGATAAACCAAAAAAAAAAAAAACAAAACAAAACAAAACAAAAAAAAAACACACCTTTTCCTTGGTCCTTTGGGACAGGCTCCCACTGTACAGCCCAGGTTGGCCTCATGATCACTATGTAGCTGAGGCTGGCCTCAGGCTTACAGTTCTCTTACCTCTATATCCTAACTACTGAAATGACAGATATACACCACCATGCCAGGCTTAAATCAACATTTCTGTAATAGGGTGAATAGCTAAATGTAATATGTTTAATTTTTCAGGTGTTCCTTAAACCAGTTCTAACAGGTTCCTGCATTAAGGACTTAATTGAATAAAAGCTGAATTTTGGTGTGATTTCTTTTTGCATATTTTTACATTTTTGAAAATTACGTTTTAGCCAATGGCCAAAACAGAATGCCGGCCACATGTCAGAAGCTTCCGCCATAGCACTAGATGGTTTCCAGACTGAAGAAAGTCTCATGATGGTCATCAGCTATGATCGATCTTAAGACTTTCTTCTTCTTAAAAGGTGTGGCTTCTATCTTCTCTCAGCCTTGAGAGCTGAAAAGCTCAGACATCCCTAGTTAAAGAAACAAGGCCCAGCAGCAAAGGCTGGCCATGAGGCAATCTGGGAAGGGTCCAGGTGGAATCTGTTTAGGCATGGCAGCCACAGAAGGCTTCATGAGAAATCAGGAGAAAAGGCCCAGGGCAGGAGTAAGCATCACAAACAAGACAACCGCAGAGACAACCCACAGAGGGCTGTGCTCCAAGTAAGGTGACTCACTGGAGTCCCACGCACTGTATCAAGGAGAATGGGTTGGAACTAGTCTAGGCCGGTCCCTCCCTCTACATAGCAAATAAGTTTTAAGTATTAGCGAATACATATACCAATAGCAGCTTGTCGCATTTTCTAAGTAGAAGAGGTTTCCATACTCTACTCCAGCTTCCCTGTCTCAGCAGGAGCTTTTGTAACTCAGTTCTGACAGACTACCTGGAGTTGCAGACTGACTTCCACAGGGCTCAGTTCCCTTCAGGTGCTCATCACAGGAATTAGGTTGCCAGGTTGTCTACATTTAGACTCAGTGGTTTGCTAGAACAACACCTGGTAATGGTGCCTGGTACTGAAGAAGTTACTTTGTTCCTAGTTCCCAGTCTATAATGAAGGACTCAAATGGACAGCTTTGAGAAGTTTTCATAGTGTAAGGTTCAGGAAGGTCCTGAGCACAGTGGTTTCTGTCCCCTATAGAATTGGGACATACCACCATCCCGCACACAAATGTGCTTGCCATCCAAGAAGCTCTTACACCCCATTGCTTAGGGGCTTTTAAGAAAAGGTCTCGTCAGCAGGTTTAATTAATGAAATCAATGGCCATAGCCACGGGGTAGGACTGAAAGTTAGAAGGGTTGCCCATCCTGAGTCAATCCAGGGGTGTCTACTGAGAGTCACCTCCTTAGAAAAACTATAGACACAATTGAAATATACTTAGGGAAAGGAGGCAAAAACTACCAAAAAAAAAAAAAAAGCTGCATCTCATTAATAGATCCAGATAATTCCACCAGAAAGTCCATAGCTATGACAGTGTATCTAAATAGCAATATGTATCTCTGCTAAATGACTAAAATCCTTATATGGGATCCAACTATATATTGTTCAGAGGCAACGATTAAAAGAGAAAGAAAAAGCTGGGGCTGGTGCATGGTTGGTGCACGTGTTAACTGCTTTTTATTGCTGCGTAAATGCTAACAGAGACAAGTGAAATATGGAAGGAACCATTTTGTTCATGGTCTCAGAGGTGTTAGCCCATTGATAGGCACGGTACATCAGAGCAAAAAAAAAAAAGTCCAAGAAGCAGAGAGAAGGGGTCCATTTTTGGCACTGGTCTGCTTTCTCCTTTGTCACCTGTCATTCCTTCTGGGTCCTTAGTCTGCAGGTGGTAGAACTTACATTCTTGGTGTATCCCCCTCAGTTGCTATTCTAGTTTGTTATCTGTTGCCGTGATAAACACTATGGGGAGGAACCAGTTTATTTCAGCTTAAATTTTCATGTTTCTATAGCCCACTACTGAGAAAAATCAGGGCAAGAACTCAAGCAGAAGCCATGGAGGAATGATACGTACTCACTCACTCACTCATTGGCTCATGCTCAGCAAGCTTTCTTAGACAATGCAGACCCACCTGCCTAGGGTGTGGTGCCTCCCACAGTGGGCAGGGCCTTCCATCATCAATCATTAATCAAGACACTCTTTCACAGACATGGCCATAAATCAATCTGATTGAGGCAATTCTTCAGTTGAGTTTCCCTCTTCCCAGGTGACTAGGTTGTATCAAGTAAAAGCTGTCAAGAACAGTTGCTATCCTACCCGTCAGTCTCCATAAATACCCTCCGAGAAGCACATCCTAGACATTTCTCATCCAGCCATAGCCATCATAATTCTATTCCTTTGTCAAACAGATGCCCAAACGCATCTCGTTATGTCCTGCTTAATCTCCAAACATAATTCCACCTAATATGATAAAACTATCTAACATACAACAGAAAATGCACTGATTCCTTCCCCAGAATCTGAGGCTGAGTCTTTTTAGTACATGCTTACCTTTTGCCTGACACCCAAACACACCACTTCAAACGACAACATTCTGTCCCTAGTGTGATGGCCAGCATTGGCAGCCATCTTGTCGGGATCTGAAATCACCTAAGAGACGACACTTTGGTCACACCTTGGAGAGATCTACACTAAGGTGAGTGTATGAGAATGTCTGTGAGCAAGTGTCTAGATTCGGCTAATATGTTTGGGAAGACCCATCTTAATTGTGGGCAGGACCATTCCCTATGTGAAGATCCTGGACTGTATGAAATTAAGAAAGCCAGCTGCAGGTACTAACATTCAAAACTGTCTATACTTCCTTATTCTAGTAGATGTGATGTTGCCAGATGCTTCAAGCTCCTGCTGCCTTGACTCCCCAACCAAGATGGACTGTAGTGTAGACTGTGAGGTAAAATAAACCCTTCCTTCCCTCCTTCCACAAGTTACTTCTGTCAGTAGCACAATAGTAGCAATGCCCTCGGCCCATCTCATAACTCGAGATGCCTTCGGGCCATGTCCTAACATACCATTGAAAGGACTTCTCTTTAATGACACTAATCTCCTGAACAAACATACTTTACTTGTCCACGGTTTCCAGCACGCTCCTTTTCAGACCAGACTACTTACATTTCCTTCTGCTTTGTATTTTCTTTTCACCATAAACTTGGCTAAAAGCAGTCTGCACTAATCAATGCTACATCCTGAATACTATACCATCCCGAGCTATCCTCTTTCAAATTAATTAGTTTATCGCATTTAAACTCAGCTTCTGATAATGTGAGAAACTTGAAAATGTTCGATCAAAGCTGGACAGTAGTGGCAAACAACTTTAACCCTAGTACTTAGGAGGCAGACACAGGCAGATCTCTGTTAATTTGAGGCTAGCCTGGTCTACAGAGTAAGTTCCAGGACAACCAGGGATACACAGAGAAACCCAGACTCAAAGATAGATAGATAGATAGATAGATAGACAGATATAAGTATATAGATACTGTATATGAATATATACAGATACATATATATGAAAGAAAATAAGGTGTTCAATCAAAATAGTCATTGGCATTTTTTGAACACTTTGTTTCAGACATGATGCCTTTAAGCATTTGCATAACTAGTATCTCAACAAGTTGGCCTCAACCACCTGAACCATTTTTACTGCATTACTAAAGAGAAAGTCTGAAAACATATGAATATAACTCAAGAATTTAAAAAGAGAGTCTGAGAAGATAACTCAGTCAGTAAGTGCTTGCTGTAGAAACATGAAGACTGAGTTCAGACCTGCAGCACCCATGGAAAAAGCCAGGTGTGACAGCTTACACCTATAATCCCAGCGCCAAGAAGACCAGGACAGCAGGACCCCTAGGACTTGCTGACCTGCCAGTCTAAACAATTTAGTGAGAGAACCTGCCTCAAAACGGAGGACTTGGGCAACAGCTCAGTGCATAAATGGCTTGCTGAGCAAGCATGAAGACCTGAGTTTGGAGTCCCAGCACTTAGTAAGGAAGTCAGGTGTGGATACACTATTCTGTAAACCGCAGCACTGGGGCACTGAGATAGGCAGATCCCAGGAGCTGAAAGAGGGTTAAGGTTCAGCAAGAGACAGTCTCAAAACAATAGAGAAGTGATTGAGGCAGACATTCAATGCCAACCTATGTCCTTCATATATACCCACATGGGTAAATGAACACACACATTACATGCATGCTTATATCACACATGGACCCAAAGATAGATGATAGATAGATGATATAGATAGATAGATAGATAGATAGATAGATAGATAGATAGATAGTTCTTTTGTTAGCTTGATACAATCTGGGAAAAGGAACCTCAATTGGGAAAATGACTATCACATGGCCTATAGGCAAGTATGTGGGGGGATTGCCTTGATAAATGATTGATGTGGGTGTACCTAACCCACAGTGGGTGGTGCCACCCCTCGGCAGGTGTTCTGGGTGCTATTAAGAAAGCAGGTTTAAAAAAGCAGTTTCTAAGGGAAAATTCCAAAGCCGATCTCTAGCCTCCAAGGGGCAAGACTGGGAGAGGGAAGGCTGGAGAGGAGGGGAAGAGAGAAAGGGGAGGAGAGGCGGGGAGCTGTGATATGATATAAATGCTTACTATAAGTGAAAGTGAAATGCAGACCAATGGGGGCAGAAATGGGAGGTTGAGCAAGCCATAGCTCTTTTCCACGTTCAGTTCCTGCCACCAAGATCTTGACCTGCTTGAGTTTTCCCTTGGCTTTCTCAAGGGTGGACTGTGATCCTGACCTATAAGACAAAGAAGCCCTTTCCTGCAAGACCTGATAACGCAGGCCCATGATCCCAGATACTGGGGAAGTTAGGGCAGGAGGACTGTAACTTCAAGGCCAGCCTGGGCAATTTAATGAGATCCCATCTCAAAATAAAGAGACAAAGACAAGGACTGCAGGTACGGCTTAACGGCAGAGCATTTACTCAGCCTACTTGGGTTCAGTCCTCAGTATCACAAAAATAAATTAATTAAGTGAATTTTTTTTGAGACAAGGTTTCTGTGTGTACTCTTGGAACTCACTTTGCAGACGAGGTTAGTCTTGAACTTATAGAGATCTCTGTCTGCTTCTGCCTCCTGAGTACTGGGATGAAAGGCATGTGCCACCACCCCCAGCTTAATTAAATGAATCTTAAACAGAAGAATATATTAGCAAGATAAAACTAGTTGAAAGCTATAAAGAGAGAGAGAGAGAGAGAGAGAGAGAGAGAGAGAGAATAAATGACACCTGAGCCTAGATGATGTAATGACAGGTGTCCCGCCCCTCCCATGTGCACAGAGCATCTCTAGTTTGCCTTGCAGAAGAATTCTAGTGGCAGGAGCTGCATTCCTTAGCCAACAGCTTTCCCCAGGCTGTGGGAGGCTCTTCTGCCTCCACCTAAGACAGGAATTAACTCCCTCACATGCCACCCACTCCGCCTTCACACTCAGTTACCCTCAACCAATGACCCTAGGGGGTGTGTATAAATAACTTCACTGTCATCCCCTGTGAGAGACCCATCCCCCCGCCCCACTAAGGCATGCATCCACTCCTCAGATACTTCCAGGATCCTAGTGCCCATGGTAGTAGCTGCCTTCCCATCTCCGTAGCACCTCCCTGCTCCACTCCAGTATCCTCCTGCCCAAACCAAATACACTACCAAAATAGAATTCTTATCTCATAGGAAAAATCCAAGCTGCACGTTGAATTTTTTAAAGTCCATATACCAAGTCTGCAAGATGCCTCTGAAAGTAAAGCTATTTGCTGCCCAGTCTTGAGACTTGTGTTCTCACCTCAGGACCCACGTGATGGAAATAGAAATCGGACTCCCCCCACCCCCACCCAGGCGTTGTGGCGCACACTTTGAATCCCAGCACTTGGGAGGCAGCTGAGTTCAAGGCCAGCCTGGTCTACAGAGTGAGTTCTAGGACAGCCAGGGCTATACAGAGAAACCCTGTCTCGAAAAAGCCAAAAACCAAAAAAAAAAGAAAGAAATTGGACTCCCTCAAAAGTGTCCTCTGACCTCCACATGAGTGTGTGCACCCATGCTCACAAACACAGAATAAATGTGAAAAACCTACACCTATAGAAAGGGAGAGATGAAAACAGGGACAAACTAAGCTAACAAGGATGCTACTTGGCCACAGACTGGAACCACGGCTCATAAGCATATAAGGGTTGACAGGTTAATCTTTTTTAATATTTCCACGTAAATCTTTATGTCAGTGTACTTGAAAATCTAAATAAAATGGCAGAGGTATGGAAGAATGTAAGTAATCAAAATTGGGTTAGAAGAATGCAAAGGCTCTGAAAAACTAATCACCATTGGACAGACAGACTGGAACAGCATTGCCAGACAGCTGGACAGCTGGATCCTCCTGGGATGACGGGTCTGGGTAGAGTTCTTAACGTGACTGAAGTGTGTGTGCACTTCAAACACACAGCCAGTTGTTAAAACTAGCAAAAAGGAGAGTCTATAATATTAATAGCAGACAGAATAGATTTCCCAGTCATAAATGGAACTAAAATAGCACCAGAGAGAGAAAATTACAGACCAACCTGACTTATGAATATAGATGCGAAAATCCTGAATAAAATATTAGCCAATTAAATGCAGCAGTGTGATAAAAAGAATAATGTACCATGATCAAGGAGGTTTATTTTTATAAGAATACAAGTAAGGACCCAAATTAGAATTTCTATTAATATGATATTACCCATATGAATAAAAAGATTAACTCAATAGACACTTAAAACTTATTTTTTTGCAAATAAAAAAGGAAAAAAACTAAATAATCTGGAGATGAAAATACACTAATTTAATATCTACTTAAAGGAATATCTACGTCAAACCAATAGGTAACGTTGCATTTAAAGGGAGGTAGTTTTAGAGAATTTCCCAGTAAAGTTACTAGTAAGATCAAAATGGTTGCTATTGCCACTGGCATATCATATGGTTGTGGCCATTTGATATGTTCTGCTACCAAAAATATAGATGTACAGTCGTCATGTCAGAAACACGACAAATGCACAGCTTTCTGAAAGAATGCCTTAACTAATAGTTAATATACCTGTCTACCTTAAAAGCCAGAGATGCTGTAAAAATAAACAAAGATCACCCAAATAACCAGAAACCATCTGTCTTAGTTAGGGGTTCTATTGCTGTGATGAGACACCATGACCAAGCCAACTCTTATAAAGGAAAAGATTTAATTGGGGCTGGCTTACAGTTTCAGAAGTTTGGTCTTTATCATCACAGTGGGAAGCAAAGTGACCCTCGGGCAGACGTGGTGCTGGAGGAGCCTAGAGTTCAGTTCTTGAACTGAAGCCAGCAGCAGGTGGATATAGGAGACCTCAAAGCCCCACCCCCATGGTGACACATTTCCTCCAACAAGGCCACACCCACCCCTACAAGGCCACACCTCCTAATACTCTAATACTGCCCCTCTCTATGGACCACGCAATCATACACAGGAATCTATGGGAGCCATTCCTATTCAAGCCACACGACCATCTACTCTGGGCTTGCTACTAGCAGGGAGAGGAGTCATCTGTTGTATTTGGAAGATTCTGAGGCAGGAAGAGAATAGGGAAGCTTTGTAGTTTGTGGAAGTGTTTCTGTGCTCTCTGTCAGGAACTATATGTTTGTCCATCTCCCCCAACCCAGCTTCCCTCAGCTTTGTATGTTAAGACCTTAATCTTAAAGTGTTTGAAGGTCGAGCCTATAGGAAGCAATCAGACCCTGGTGATAGAGCCATCATAAACGGAACTAGTACCTTTCTTAGAAGCTGGGGTTGCAGGGAGAGGGCCGTTGGGGGTGGGGAGGTTCGTTCACTGTCCTCATTGGAACCCAGCGGTGCCACACCCCCAGGCTTCCCCTCTCTGGAATGTTGAGAAATAAATGGATATCATGTATTAACCACACAGAGCAGTCCTTGGTCAGAGCAACGTGAACTAAGACTGATAAATTGCTGGTCTGGGAAGCTGGAGGCGGGCTAACCGGAAGTACCAAGGGGACTGTCTCGGGAATATATTTCACTTTCCCTGGTCAGTCCTGACTTGGAAACCGAGGCCAACCCTTGGAGAAATGCTGTTTTTAGCTGAGTCCTGACTTTCTTGTGCCCATTAATGCAGCAAAGCTGGTTTGACTCTTCCATTGCTTGCTGCAAAGGCTGTAGGTCGACGATCTGTGGCCATATATGATACAGCCATGGCCTGTTTTTATACCCTGTTCCTTAACAACAACCAGAAAATAAAACATACAACCAGAAAATAAAGCATACAGTTACAACCTTGAATTTCCCCTTTGAGCTACTCAGCCTTCTGGTTTGTTTTCCTGGTTGTTTTTATTATTGTTTTTTTTTGTTTTTTATTGGGGAGGGGTTGTTTGCTTTCTTAGCTTTTTTTTTTTTTTTTTTTTTTTTTTTTTTTTTTTTTTTGGTGTTTTTTTTTTTTTTTTTTTTTTTTTTTTTTTTTTTTTTTTTTTTTTTGACAGGATGTCACTATATAGCTCAGGCTGGCTTTGAACTCCCAACTGTCCTGCCTCAGCCTCCTGACTGCTGGGGTACTGGCTTGCCCTGCACCCCGCACAGCTCTATCAGTCATCCTTTGATTTCTGTTCTCTTTAACTCTGAACGCCTACCCAATCCCCACCCCAACTCGAGTAGCACACTCGGGGTCCTCCTCACTGAATTTTTCTCTGGGGACTTTTATGTTTCCTCTGCTTATTGCTATAACTTCTATCGCTGAATTCTCAGTCTTTATGCTTCAGTGGCTTCTCATAACAATTTTATTCTTTCTCTGTAGTGACGGCATGCTGGACCTGTAACTTAACTCACCAAAGCAGCAATTTCCCAGAGGGCTTTGCTCTTCTACCCATGGGTTGTGTTCTAAAACTGCCCCCGCCCCCAGAAGGTAGAAGTCCGAGGCCAGAGATTACACTGTACATACCTGTGATTAAATTTAATTTCTAAATTAGGCCCAGTAAGAGGTTAGCCGTTAATAATGAAATATAATGATTACTATATTATCACATAGATTCTGTGAATGTGGCCCCTCGAAAATACCTCGTTGTATCCTCACCCTCTCTCATAAAGGATGACCTGTGATGCTGCTCTTTATGGTGTTTGAATTGCGAGTATCACTGCTCTTGTGCTTCGGGACCACTGCTCAGTAAGACGAAGTTAAACACAAGCACTGTGAGACTTTCAGTTGACCTTATAAACAGGATGGCTAAGTGGCAGTGGGAAGGTAGTGCATACTGCATGGATACCCCAGACAACGAGGGGAGTCTACCTGGGAAGGATGAAGTAAGGTAGCATGAGATTTCATCACACTCCCCGAAGCATGCAATTCAAAGCCTCAGAGTTATTTATTTCAATGGAATTTTCCATTGGACATTTGACCTCAGATAACTGAAATCATCACGGGAGGGGGGGGGGCACTGATAAGGGAGTTCTGCTGTACAGAGCAGACTAGACTAGTCCCTAGGACAACTGGGAAAATAAAGAAATACACTTATCTCAGAAGTAGGCAGCAGTACCCAGTAGGAAGCCCCCTGGTCATAAATGTAGCTTCCATTTCTCAGCACAAGGACTTTCTCGCTCCCCACAGCTCTTCTTAAGTGTCAGCACACCATGCATGGCAGCCTCTCCCTCTGTCCTTCCATATATACACGATTGACACTCCTCTCTTTAAACAAAGTTGTGCTGCATTTCTTTCTTTCTATCGGTTTATTTGGATGCACACACCACAGCACACATGTGGAAGCTAGAAGATAATTCATAAGGTTCCCTCCTCCTACCACGTAGGTCCCGAAAATCAAATTCAGCTCTTCAGGCTTGGCCGCAAATGTGCTTACCTGCAGAGCCCTCTCACTGGTCTCTTCCATTCCTCCCACATGCCCATTCTCCATCCCTCACTCCATTCCTGGGTTGCAAACACTTAAAATACAAAACAGTCGCCCGGCCCTCATCAGGTCTTGTCAGACCATACTAGGCTACACCGTTCTTGAACAAAAAGCTCCATCCATGCATTTGCTCAATGAATTGGAAAAGAAAGAAAGAAACAAAGGAAGGAAGGAAGGAAGGAAGGAAGGAAGGAAGGAAGGAAGGAAGGAAGGAAGGAAGGACATGACTGCTCCTAGGTATGATGAGGTAGGAGAAAGTTTATTGTGGATAAGAGGGAGAGAATAACCAGAGGCAGAAACATCTGGGAGAGTGCAGAATAAACATGACTCTGAGCTGGGCCACATGAGGATAAGGGGGTGGAGCTAGGAGACGAGTAGACCAAGAGGCCAGGAGGGCATACAACACAACTAAAGTGGCTGGATTACATAGGATAATGGCGGCCCAGGGGCTGGAGAAGTTTAGGGTAGGGTGGGTTACACCAGCCATGCCCTATAATAGGTAGAGACTGAGGGATTCTGGGAGAACCTGGCAGCTAGAGACACTTTGATATATTAAATAGACACATCAGCTGGCAGTTTGTCCCAGTCTTTTTGTTGATAAGAAATGACAAAGGGCAACAATCTTTTCTCTGACAACTTCCTGCTGCCTGCTGAGGCTGCTGACTATTGGTGAGGAGCCAAGAAGGCTGGACTTCCGGCCAAGGTGGGGGGGGGGAGCTGGTGGGGATGTCTGGGGCTTGGAGAATGCAAGCTGTTTTGCCTGCTGACCAGGCTGTGTGGGATCATCTGAAGACAGGGAAGTGCGGGCCAAGTTGAAGCAGTTTTTGAGGCTGGACTGCCTGAAGCTAGCCACTCTAGAGCTGTGTGGGTTGCAGATTCTGAGGAAATTCAATTCCTGGGGCTGGGGAACTGCTGAAGAGTACAGTTGGTTTGAAATCTGCTGGGACAGAGAGTAGGGACAGAAGGTAAAGCTAAGAGTTAAAGGAAAAATATTTATCTTGGGTTGTACACTTGAAACTTCCAGGCCCACGGTCCTGATATCTGGGGAAGGAGAGTCCCAAGACCAGGAGAGAATCCAACCCCCTCAGGAAGAGGGGTAGGAATACTTAGGAGTACTTATCTGCAGTCCCTTGGACCTCTTAGAGAAGTAGATACAAGTGAACGCCCTGAAGCTTACACGAGTTGTTTTTTGTTTTTGTTTTTTTTTAATTTACAGAGATTAAAAAGTTTTAGACATGTTAGCATTACCGCTGTCTGTAATCTGTACTGAAATTCACATTGTAGAAAGAGCAGTACACTTACTATGCCTTTGAGTCATAATAAAAGCTTGGGAACCCCAAAAATGATTCAGGGTTAAAAACCTCTGGGAGATTATCTCCTTTCCAAGTCTGGGCAAGGTAGGCTGTCTTTCTCAGCCAGAGACCTAGTAACTCTAGGAAAGCGAAGCCTGAGGCCTGAGTTTTACTTCTGATGAGAAGGCAGCTGTAGCCTTTGGGGAGGAGCTGGTATGCTTGCTGCAGTTAAAGCTTCAGTTAGTCAGCCAATATCATCAGAGATCTGAGAAGGATACATCATAGCCGGAGATATCATGCATATCATGGCATATCTATCAATCAAAATAACAGAGACTTACCCACTACCTAGCCTGTTGTCCTAGGCTCCTGTGGTCTCCATGGCTTCGTTAGGGACAGTGGTCAGTCTCTAACCACCACACAGGGTGGCAGCAGCCTTTGGCTACCAGACTCAGGTCTGAGAGATTTCCAGGTGAATGAGGAACTTAGGGGACTGGCTTTGACCAGGCAGAGTAGGACAATAACCACAAAAGTGCCCACTATTTGTGCAGAACCCTGGAGGCAGGCGAGGCGTGGGGCAGTGGCTTTGCCCACTTAGTGTTACCACCATTCAGGCATCCTGTCTTCTATGGGGACCTTAGGGTTCCCTCCAGAATCTGCCGTGCCTTTTTTATTAAACACATAAAATGCCATAAACAGCAGATGTCTGAAGACTTTGAGGACCATCTATTAAAAATACCTGAGTTGGCAGTTACTTGCTTTAGGCTCGACCTTGAAAACACATACAGGGGGCTAAATAAAGCTTGTCAGTAAGTAAATTACCTAATGGTTTACAAGTTAATAGCTTTTATAAGATTAGGATTTTATAGCTGTATCCGGGTTACGTTTGAGACTTAAATGTTTTAGTTGAAGATTTAATTGAAGATTTTTTAGCATCAACATACAAATTTAAACCAGAAAAAAATAAAGAGACTGGAAACTTGTTTCTTTTATAGTATCATTAAAGAATATCAGGCTTTTTTTATATGACTCAGTTTATCCAGATAGCTAAAGACCAACAAAGTGAGCAAAGATAAAGAGGCTAGACAAATAATTACTGCGAACCTGAGTAGATCTTAGGAGTTTATAAACCTTACTAATCAAATATAACTTATTTTATATATATATATATATATATATATATATATATATATATATATATATTTTTTTTTTTTTTAATTTCTAGAAGCCCGAGGTTGAACAGAGTTAACAAAGACGTAAATAGTTAGCCACATATTTTTAAGTTAGGTTTTGGTAACCGGCATGTGCCTTTAAAACCTTAGGAATTTATCCTCATATAAAAATCCTAATCCCAAAGGGGACACAACGATAAACCAAGGACTGAGTAGGACTAAGTAGCTCTCAGAAAGTCTTATAGATGTCTTATAGGTGTCTTATAGGTGTCTTATAGGTGTCTTATAGGTGTCTTATAGGTGTCTTATAGGTGCTACCTCAGCTGCTTTCTAACACGTTGCCACATTCAGATGGTAGTGAAGACATGGTATGTACCCTCTATTATCTTAGTAAAGATGACTGTCGGCCACATGACTGTTATTTTAAAACATCTATTTTTTTGGTAAATCTATGTTTAACTAATCTATTTTTAAACAAGAGCTGAATCTAAGTTACATATACAGTATATTCTCATCAAAACTTGAATCACATATATAGTAAGTTATAGCAAATTAAGATTTCCCATGAATAGATTTTTTAAAATTATAAGCCTTTTGTTATAAATTTGAAGCCAATTTTTCTGTTACAGGTTTTCAGACTTTTAACTATTACCCAGTGAGCCTACAAATCTTCAGGCAGAGTTGAGAGCATAGTCTTAAAAGGTTCTTTTGAGAGGAGAGTGCAGAGAAATCTCAGAGATAGGGCTGGTGAGATGGCTCAGCGGGTTAGAGCACCCGACTGCTCTTCCGAAGGTGATGAGTTCAAATCCCAGCAACCACATGGTGGCTTACAACCACCCGTAACAAGATCTGACGCCCTCCTCTGGTGCGTCTGAAGTCAGCTACAGCATACTTATGAAGAATAATAAGAAATGAATCCTTGGACCGGAGAGACCAACC